>WBMW01002235.1:251194-360270 GCA_013396635.1 Penelope pileata
GGGGATGTAGAGAAGGGGGATTTTATGTACGGATGTATGAAAGTGTGTACATGCTTATCTATACTCATTTATAAAAGCAATTTTTTTTATTATTATGTTTGTTGGGCTGGTGATTCTGAAGATTGTGAAGCAAGTCTTGTAATCTATTAATCAACAACTGAATTAATTAGATCTAACTTAAAGAAAAATAAACTCAAGGTTTTCTAAACTGGAGTTCAGACACAATTTGGGGGTGTTTAAATATTTAAGTTTTATAAGTCATAAGTTCTTATTTTGTTCTTTTGTAAAAAGCTCTTGCTCATCAACAAAATACGACAAGCTAAATACTGCTTGAGCTCCCAAGAGATGATATTTTTTCCAAGTCTCTTAATTATCCAGACATTTGTGCAGCCATGAATGTAGTTTTAAGCCAAACAAAAGTCTAGAATCAAAATAGCATGAGAACTGTACAGTCTTTCACGATATTAGTTGATGGTCTTTTCAGGTTTCATACTTTGTGAATATTAGGAACAGGCTGCCCGATTTACTAGACAATTTTAATGGCCTGTTTTGCAGGTAACAGCAGTTGTTATTTAACCATTCACTTTCTAGTATCACTGAAGGAAGCTAGGAGTTTCTTACCAAAATAAATAAAAAAAAGAAGAGAATCTTTGTCTCCACTTGTCTGGTTACCAAATTATTCAACATGTCTTAATTTTATCTTGCTTTTTAGTGATAAAACTCAAAAAAAGTTCCTGAATGAAGAAGGATCGCAAGGAGGTAAGGGGTGATTTTCCTTCTTTGCAGCAATTTTAATATCTTCTCAATAGAGTATAGATCTTAAAATAGCCTGATGTTATTACCTTCAGCAATTTGAATCAACTCTCCAAAGCTTCAATGATTTCTTGAAATTGATGGCGATTGATTTGTATATATATGTTTGCATGTGTAAAAAAAAGTTACAGGCAATATTCTAAGACTTCTTATTACACTCTTTAAAATGCTGCTGCTAAAATTCAATGGCAACAAAATCAGGTGAATTTACATTATTAGATTCACTGCTTCTAACCTTGTAGTCTAAATCAGGGTGCATGTCCACAGGTTGATTATCCATAGGATTCTCCTTTCCTTTCCTTTCCTTTCCTTTCCTTTCCTTTCCTTTCCTTTCCTTTCCTTTCCTTTCCTTTCCTTTCCTTTCCTTTCCTTTCCTTTCCTTTCCTTTCCTTTCCTTTCCTTTCCGTTCCGTTCCGTTCCGTTCCGTTCCGTTCCGTTCCTTTCATTTCATTAACTGGGGAGAGAATGCTACTGTCTTAGACTTGGCAACTAATTTTCAGATAAATATGTTTATTAGTATTAGAAAAAATGGTCTCATGAAAATCTGTGTGAATCTTTCTACAGAATGAAATGTTTTGTGTTATGTAAGAAAAAAAAGGACAATTAAGTATTCCTCTTTCTTAACATTGTCAGGAGCCTAGATGAGAGGTTTTGTCCCCTGAGAAACTCTGCTGCACTATGATCCAGGAGCTAGTCAACTCACCACTTTGTATAACATGACATGAACTTCTAAAGACATCAAATACTGAAAAACACCCCTCACCTTCAATGGAAAAACATTATGCATTTAAAATAAATTAAGTGTGGGTTGAGCACTCTGCCAAGAGACAACATCCCTAATTGGCAGCTGCTGTTACAGCAGAGAAGATTGATTAAAGATGAGAGAGTAGTAATTCTCCACAGAAAGGAACTGTCTGATATTATTAAAAATTACCTGCTTGTCACAGCTGTTCACTCTGCTTATTTTTAGCATGAGTTTGAGTTTGAAAGACTGGAATCCAAAATTATCGTTACTCAACACACAAAGAATGTTTATAGCAGACGTTTGTATACTATCAGCAGAAAATGAGCTAGAAAGTATGACAAATTGTAAAAATTCAAAGTAACATATGAAGGTGTTTGTAAGAGCAGCATTTTTCCTAGCATTTTCTGGGGGAAATGGCATTAGCATGCCATTAGTGTAGAGGAAAAAGGGGAAAAATTTTCCCTCAAGCAATAATAAGGAGAAAAGCAGAAATAGATATAGTGAAATAAAATATATCTGTAGTTGACAGTAAAAAACTAGTTGGAAGTAGAGCATTTAGTACCAGATATTACTCTTGAGTTGCACTTTAGGTAACAACAGCAGGGCCTGTCTCTTTGTCTTCCTCCCTTTCCCATGCACACTGTTTTTACATGCTAATCATTTTTAATGCAGCTTGAAAGGATACATCTGATCAATGTCGGTATTTAAAAAATAATGCAAAGAAATGGCAACTAACCCTGAATCTAAGAGTTGCGTGACTTTGGGTATCTTTTGCTTATTGTGAAGGCACTGCATAAAGTGCAGATGTTCTTTTTTAGTGAATGATGTCAGAACATGAAAAAAGGGAATTTAGAAAGTCCAAGAATAAACAAAAGACAATAAGCTGGACTCTAAAGGATAACTATGATCTTTCAAAGTCTATGATATAACATTGCCAAAAATAATAGAAGTAAAGAATAAATGTTCTTTAACACTTTTATTTGGAACTTATCTTACATAGAAGATACAGGACAAGCTACAGGAGTCAAAGTGCTAGAACACAGATACTTTTCTGTTCTTTAAAGCCTATTTAAAAGCTTCAAGTACTTTAATGGTACTCTGATCTCAATATCTCAGACTCCTGATGTTTACTTGTTCTGAAGTCCATTTTTCATTTGACACTGACTGCATCTGCTACTCTACCTACACTCTTCTCAACTTGCAGAGATGAGGAAAAGAAAGTTACTAACTGTAAAGCAAAAGAGACTTTTAAGCAGCTTAGCTTTTCTTGAACTCCTTAAAAAGCACAAGTGCCTATGAATCAGTAATATCCTCATAAAAAATAAAAACAACAACCCAATAAAACAAAAACATACCACTACCACCAAGAAAAGCAAACAAAAAAACCAAACAACCAACCAAAAACAAACAAACAAACAAACAAAAACAAACAAAAAAGCAACAAACAAAGAGAATAAATTAGAGGTTGGTTCTTAGCATTAGATTTTGTTTTATTTTTAACTGTCAGCCTACTTAGTTCCATTTAAAAAATGTTTAGCTTTTTCAATGTTATTTTGACATAGTAGGCGTAAAAGCAGTCAGAACCTCCACAGGCTTCAAAATTGCTGCTCAGCAAGAGATTTGGAGGAGAGTCTTAAGCATTAAAGATATTTTAGCATACAGAGTCAGATGCTTATTGTAACTACATTGGATTTACTTCACATTACTTTTAATTTATATTGATGCCAATAAGTACAGAAACTAGATCGCTGAGGTTATTATCTTTCTGCTTTTGAAGGTGATAGTAAAATTTGTATTTGATTCAAAAGCAGCGGCATATTATTTATTTGAATATAGCAAGATAGCCAGAAGTGATAAATATAAATTGTGGAGATTAACAAACCAATTGTGAAATATTATTTTTGTATACAGAATGATATCACTGATGATAGTTATGGACAATTTCCCAAGACAAATTTTATTCGAATTAATATTGTTGCAAAAAATAGTCTATTACAGCTAAGTAAACTTTTTTCTTTGTACCTGTTAAAATAGCACTAGTAGAATATAAAGTAGCAGCTGTAATAAAAATAGATCTGCACATTTGACATTGACCAAAAAAATAAAAATCATATAAAATAAGATAGCATCTCATGATTCCATTTATTTTTGAAGTGTTTTTGCTGTTCAGGTTTCTGTCACTGCAGTAAATAAAATAAACCACTTCTATAAAACAGGAGGGTTTATAAGGTTTGTTTTTTTTTCCTTTTATCTAACAATCAACAATAAACATAATTAAAGTCCCCAGTGGCTCATGAGGGGAAGATATCAAGATATTTACAGGCATGTGTATGTGACGAAGTAGAGCACTACTACACTCATGCTTGTATACTCAGCTATTTGTTTTGGATACCCAAGTGAGGATTTATGCAAAACTGTGGATATATTGAAACAGAGCTGTTGTATGTTCCTTTCTCATTTATTTCAGTATTAATACTATATGCACTCTACTTTCCACTCAAAATTATAAATTTGTATAACTACCTTACTAAATGTACATGGTGGGAAATGTGCTTCACCTATGTAACTCTCAGTAAGAGAACATATTCAGAAGTCTTTATTATGAAAAACTACATTGATGAAAACAGCAAAGAAAAGATCATGAAAAGATCCCTTGAAAAAAATGGTTCATCTGTTTTTCTGGGATTCCAAGTTTACTAGGGCTTCTGGAGCCAGCCAACCCAGTAAGCTGCAGAAATCTGAAAGCTGCTTTGTGCTGTAACTTTCCTCCAGACAATTCCTTTTCCTCCACTTGAACTCAGGGAAGAAAAAGAGGAATAGAAAATTGGTGTGATAGGTGGATCTTTTTCATCAGATAAGAGCATTCCCTCGTTGAAAGCAAGTTCTATCCTTGACTTTCCAAAAGTTTCAGCCAAAGCAGAAGGTGAAACAATATACATATATTAAAAATATGTTGTGCATATATTACATGTTTTATATAATATATGCTACATATAAAATATATTATACATGCTATAAAATATTGTATACTATATAAAATATTTATGCTATATATTTTATACAATACAAAATAGTATAAAATAGATTGTACACTATATACTATTTATACTACTGTTTTATACTACTTATACAAATTATTTAACATTTTTTATAAATTTTATATTTTCAAACATTATATTATAGAGTACTTCAGTAGGGTTTCCTAATTTTGTGTAGCAACTCACCAAATGATTGAAAAAGATTAACTGCAGTCTTATTCAAGACAGTACAAGAAGAGCTGATTTATTGGAGAATTCAGGATCCAAGACTTTGGATTCTAGACTATGTTTCCTTTTGGGAAACATCTTACTTCCTCTATTTCTTCCGTGTTTCGAGTACATGACACAAACCATTCATCCAATTATCATGAACATTAGTAATGAGTAGTATTTGCATTCATATTTAAAATTATGATCAGAAAGACGTCCAAACATCTGAAAATATCTTCACAGGTTTGTTAATGAAGTATTGAGGTATTTTAGTTAAACTTGTATAGCATTGTAGAAGAGGCAAGTGGTAAAATATACAAAGCATCTACAGGACTTTTGAGTTAAATTTTTAGTTTTAAAAGTATTTTAAAAATATACAAGCCTGAACCCCTTTTACTTTCAACAAGATTTAGGCCCCTATCTTCCATCTTCACTCTCAAAAATGCCATCAAGGTTCTATGAAGTGAATTATATAAGACCCATAGTTGATAATAAATCCTACTACACCAGTCAAAGTATACTTGTTGTTTGTTGTATTCTTGTTTTGCCACAGTTGAAAAATAATACCAGATTGTCTGCCCTGATCAGACCTCAGCTCCAGTTCTGGCCTCCCCAGTATAAAAAAGACAGGGACCTCCTGGAAAGAGTCCAGTGGAGGGCCACAGAGATGATAAAGGGCATGGAGCATCTCTCTTATGAGGAGAGGCTCAGTAATCTGAGTCTGTTCAGCCTTGAGAGAAGAAGGCCGAGAGGGGATCTTATTGATGTCTATAAACATCTAAAGTGCAGGAGAAAAATGGGCATGGCCAATCTCTTTTCAGTGGTGTTTGGGGACAGGACAAGGGGAAATGGACTAAAACTGGAGCACAGGAAGTTCCACACCAATGTGTGGAAGAATTTCTTCACGGTGCTGGCGACAGAGCACTGGAACAGGCTGCCCATGGAGGTTGTGGAGTCTCCTTCCCTGGAGATATTTAAGACCTGTCTTGACACCTACCTGTGTGACCTGCTGTAGGGAACCTGCTTTGGCGGGGGGGTTGGACTCGATGATCTCTCGAGGTCCCTTCCAACCCCTACAATTCTGTGATTCTGTGATTCTGTGAAATATAATCTCTTCAAATTTTCCTTATACATATCCTTCTCTCTTTTATTTATATATATATTCTCTCTTTTCCTTATATTTCTCTATTATTTATTTTTGCGAAAATTATGCTGGAGTGATCCCTTGCAATTTGAAGAGACATAGGTAATTGTACTTGTTTGAGCTCGGCTGTTACATTAAGGTGCCAGTACTTATTGTTGAAAGACCAAAAATAAGTGACCTGCAGACTGACCTCTAATACTGTTTCTGGTGCATTGTACTTAATTTTGTATACCTTACAGACAGAGAATCAAACAGCTAGAACAGCGCTAGAAGTAGACGAATAGCTTTCAAGTGGTTCACTTCTGTTACAGTATGCAAGCAAATTTGGCAAGTGAAATTTTAATGTTTGTTTTATCTTGTCAAAATAGTAGACAGGAAGATTCACTGATGGCTCTCACCTCACTCACAGCCGGCACCAAAGTTAGAGGATTGCCCTAAGAGGACTCCAAAGTTAGAATTAAAGATGGAGTAATCATGAACATGGACAGGAGACAGTGATAAAGAAATCCCATAATCATGAGGCACTGTCTAGATACTATTAGCAAGAATATTATTTTGTGTCATAGAATCATAGAATCCTTGGAGTTGGAAGAGACATTTAAAGGTCATCTAGTCCAACTCCCCTGCAATGTACAGGGACATCTACAAGATCAGGTTGCTCAGAGCTCAGTCCAGCCTGACCTTGAACGTCTCCAGAGATGGAGCATCCACCACATCTCTGGGCAGCCTGTTTCAGCGAACATCACCACTCTTACTGTAAAACACCTTTTCCTTATGTCCAGTTTAAATCTCCTCTCTTTTAGTGTGAAGTAATTTCCCCTTGTCCTATCACCACAGACCTTGCTTAAGAGTCTGTAACCCTCTTTCTTGCAGCTCCCCCTTAGATACTGAAAGACTGCCATCAGATCACCTTGGAGCCTTCTCTTCTTTAGGCGGAACAGCCCCAGCTCTGTCAGCCTTTTTTCATAGTGGAGGTGTTGCATCCCTTGGAACACTTTTGTGACCCTCCTCTAGACACTTTCCAACAGGTCCATGTCTCCCCTGTACTGATAAATCCACATCTGAATACAGTATTCCAGGTGAGGTCTCACGAGTGCAGAGTAGAGGGGCAGGATCACCTCCCTGGACCTGCTGGCCCTGCTTCTTTTGATGTAGCCCAGGATTCTGTTGGCTTTGTGGGCTGTGAGGGCACATTACTGGCTCGTGTCCAGCTTGCCATCTACCAGTACCCCCAAGTCCTTTTTGGCAGGGCTGTGCTCTATCCTTTTGTTCCCCAGCTTGTGTTGATAGTGGAGGTTGCCATGGCCTAGGTGCAAGACCTTGCATTTTGATTTATTGAACCTCATAAGGTGTCATTTGTCATAAGTTATCTATTTGTTGAGATCTAAAGTGGAACATTTAACTCTTAGTGAATAAATGTACCAACTTTTACTAACTTTACAAGTTGACCTTAAGCCAAAATTAATCTCTAAGGGTTTTAAATTTAGTCCTCAGAAGTCCAGAAGTTAGCTCAAATTCCAATGAGATGGCCTAAGTCTGTCCTTCTATCTGACTAAAACAGTGCCTCAGCTATTTCAAGGACTTCTGAATTAATTCCAGAGCATGAGAAAGAGAGTGAAAGAGGATGAGCATTGTATATAACGGGGAGGTACTGTGTATAATGGGGAGGCAAAGAAGAAACATATTTTTGTAATATAAATACACCCGCCAGGAGCAAGTCCTACAGGATGACAGGAATTCTTTAGTACTAAACAAAAGGGTAACAAACATGATAGCTGCACTAGAAGAGTTATGGGATTTTTCTTGCTTAAAAAGAAAAGAAAATCGCATTAAAGAAAAGCTTATTACTATTCTGGAGAAATTTGATATTCTCCACCCGACTCCATCAGTTCCTGCTTTTCCATTCTGGAAAAGCGGAAAAAATATTATGTGATGAACAAATGTTTGGCTCATCTCCACTGGTAAATCCATCTCCTACTGTACCAAGAATACACTTCCGTAATGAAAATAGAGATTTTAATATTATTACAGTAGTCTCTGCCTTTCTTTTACAATTACAAACCGTTACTTTGTATGTATGTGCTGTATCTTAATTCTCAACATGTCAAAACCGGAAACTTATGCTTCAGGAAGTCATTCTGCTTTATGAACACTGAGTACAACTTGTTCAGATTATTTTAAATAGAAAGAAATATAGGGCGTGTCAGACTCCAGACATGTTAAAACAACCTAACTCTTTAGTTAACTTGATTTATTCCTTTAACTAAGCAACATATTCAAAATTTGCAAGAGTATCAAACTTTTTCACAGAACTCGCAAGTCTGATGAGCTTACCTCAATAACAGAACAAACTCAATGATTGGGCTTAAATTTGAAAGAAAATTATTCTACTTCTCAAGATATGGTCTTGTACCACAGATGTGCAATTTTCATTAGCTTTAATTGAATTCATTTCTGCCCACTCAGAGAACAATTTACTGCAACATGTCAGTTAATTTTAGAGAGGATTTTTTAGACTCCATGATGACATAGGTATGTAGAACTAACATGAAACTACTTTCAAACTTTTTCCTTCAATTGTAAAATTGTAAATTTACATTTAAATTACCTATACAAAGCACAAAGGATACTATGGGGAGTTTTGGAAAAGTAAGAAAGCTAATGAAGAGTATAGGAATGCAGATCTGAAAAATGTATGTAAATTATTATGAATTTACAACATAAAATAGAAGGGAGAAAAATTATGAGGTTAACTGAGAGCACAGAGTGACAGTTGTTTATGTATGTTAACGACCTCATCCATTTATATGAGTTCCTCTGAGTTCCTTACACTTGTGTAATTTCACAAAGTGATTTTTGTATCTATCTCTAAAAACCCTGCTGCAGATGACTTTTTTCTCAAGTTCATGAAGGCAAACCTGGCTACTTTCACAGGCATTCAAAGACACCATCAGTCCAAAATACTAGAAATAAGATCTGAAAAGAGTTGCATTCCACGGTGCTGTTATTTTCAAAAACTCTGGTGAATTCTACCTTAGTTGCAAAGCCAAGTGTCTGAAGGAACTGGAAATCAAGGGCTAATCTTTTTCTTCTTCTTCTTCTTCTTCTTCTTCTTTTTTTTTTTGAAATAATTATTCTGGCTCCTTGCATCATCACATCAACCAGCCTTGCACCTAGCAGGATGCACCTCCTAATTCAAGTAGGGTTTTTGCAGGAAGCAGTGTGAGTAGTGGTAGTCAGGGAATTAGATTTGTCTTTTGGCGTTTCCATCCCCTACTATATACATTTTCACAAAATAGTAATAACAAGAGACAGTGCTCCATAAGCACCCATTTTTGAATGTATATGCTGATAACATATTTAATTTTAACATAATTTCACCTGACATAATTAATCTACAGATGGGTACAGTGCTGGAATAACTGAAAACTTCTTTCTGAAGACAAGAAACTGAAAAAACTATGTTTAAATTCAGGAATGCAGGGATTATTTTGCTTCCTTCAATAGCAACTTTCAGCAGATTAAGATTGCTGTAATATTATTAGGCTCTATAGGCTGAGTGAAGGACGGGATGGAATGTTCTTAACAAATTTAGAAAAAAGATTACTCTCATTTCAGTGAAATTTTTGTTATATTAGTTTGATAGGGATATGAGTTTTTGTGCAGTACTTCAGGAGTTTCCATCAGAAAGCCTAGGTGAAACAGGTGTGCTTCCATCCTTCAGTGAAGGAAATAAAACACAGATCACTCCTAAAATGTTATAAATTTATAGCGCTCCTCAATGGAATTCTATTTAGACATTGGCTGTCATGATTTTTAACAGGCTCCAACTATGTGTTTTGCATTGAATTGAAAAATAAACAGGAAAAGTGTTACAATACCAATACCTGTCATTTTTACTTACAGGCAAAAAATAAGGCAAGAATATCTGTGAGGGTGGAATAAAACACTGCTCACATGCACAATAGCAACTCATGATGTAGTGAAGCCTGCAGCCTGAAAAACAGTAGCTGTGTACAAAACTCTGTTTGAAAACCAAATGGTTTAGAATATCTTTGCTTCTAAAACGGAATAAAAACCACATTCACTGTTATTTTGCATTCACTTTAGTTATATACGTTGATATGCTCAGTTTTCTCTGAACATGTGAAAATAGTTATTTTCCAGTAGTGGTGCTTTTCAAGCTAATGCTTTTAGTTCCTCAAAACATTCAGGAACTAACAAGGACAAACCATTTAAGAATACATTTGTTACTGTAAAATATTAGGGAATCTGAAAAATCAATCTTTTTTTCACTTACACTTAGAGATAAGGGATGAAATTCATCCACTGGGAAGACAGAAAAGCTCACATAATAGCTAGTTTCACCTGAGGCTCGTATCAGGACTAAAGTCAGCCCTATATGAAATTTACCCATTATTTTGGCACTCTACAGACAACAAATCGTAAACTTTTGTGAACTCATTAAAGTTTCAACATCATGACTCAGATCTCATTTTTGTTGAAAGCAGCTGGCTAAGTGCAAAAACAAATCCCTGTTCTTTAAGTTTATATGTTTCCGTTGAAAGCTTTGAAATATCTCAAACCTTATCCATAGACCAGTAGGGAAAATTTTTCTCCTGAGTTGCATCTTTTTCCATTTGTGTACTGGCATGTATGGTAACTCACTGGGCCTTCTTTCTCAGCTTGTTCCTATCATTCTAGTTCCCTGAAGAATAAGGAAACTCATACTCTTAAGCTTCTTTTTCACGAACAGTTATGTACTCCAATGTAGTGTCAGGGATTTTACTGGCTTCATGCAAAGGAGAATGAGTTTTCTTTCTACTTCCATTTGTAGAGTTGCAGAGTTTTTTTCCTGCAGAACTTTTCCTCAGTTAGAGAAATCACACATGTATTGGCTTGTACCTATCATTGCTGTGTCATAGATACATGATTAGGTTGCACTTTTTAGAAAGCAAATGTAAACTTTTTTAACTTACCTTTTCTTATTTTGAAAACTATGAAGAAACATTACCATTACTTAAAATCAATTTCACAGGAGTTTATATTCTTCTGTGCCCCCTAGCCACAGTAACACTATATTTTGTTGTTTCAGGTAGCCATCATGAGACTCTGTTTCATACTTAGTTACTTTAAAACTCTTCATTTATCTTTAGAATGGTATTCAGTGGCATGCTGAATTTCTAGTAAATCGTTCTTTCTGTCTGTATAGGTTGCTAATGGACATGTATATATTGAGCTTTTAGTCTTTTGTTCAGTACTCATTTCTGGCCAATGTCACTAAAATAATTAGTCAAAACGCTGTGCAGCTCAGGAAGCATAAAGCATGTTTAGTTTTCACATCCATAACAATGTATTACTGAGGAATGAAAGCAACTGGAAGGAAATTTACAATCCTGTGTTTTTATTACATGACAGAAGTCCCCAGGACAGCTGAGAGACTGGAAAACGTAGGCCTGTTTTCTATATTTAATGGAAACATATACAGTGGGATTTCCCTGGGCTGCCAAAGAAATGATACATGCAATGTGAACTCCAAGCATATCAAAATAAACATTTTTTTTAATATTAAATAGAATTCTACATTATTTCTTATTTTTACTGTGTTTTTTTAGTTATGAAGCGAGGGCATAGCAAAATCTCAATAAATCTTAATCTAAATTAATAAAAATTACTTTAATTATTTTTGCATTTAAAATTCCAAGAAATAGCAATTAAATATGAAATAGACCTTGGAGATCTATTTTGTATGAAGTGGAATCTTAGAATAGGACAAAGTCAAACAAATAGTGCTCATCTTGTCGTTAAATTATGAGGAGAATTAGTATTTCTGTATTTACATTTTTTCTTTCTCATTATGCAAAAACATGCCACCTTATCTACTCTAACTTATCTTCTGGCCTTTCACAAGCAGAAAGAAAGTTGGAAGCATCTCACAGAGGTAAATATTCTTTTTTTTTAATGTTTCTCAAGCTGTCTCCTTGTGCTGTTTTAATTTGAGTTTGCTGTTAACACTTTCAAAGATCTTTAGTGAAAAAATATATATGCCCCATATGACATACACCAAGCATAAATGGAATCAACATGACAACAAGAATGTAGTTATAAAATGCTGAATGTTCGTAATTTTTTCACTCTTCTTATCTCCTAGTGTAATGGTAACTGCTAGGACAATGCAGATGAAGTTCCTTGAATGTCATTAAGTCTGTGGAAGGTTAGTTTAAAACAGCTCTCAGAATTCTCACAGATCAGAATTCACATAGCTACAGAGTGTAGCTATGTAAATTCATGAAAAATTGACTTGATTTACCTAATGTTGTATCAAAATTAAGATAACAAATTAAGAAAGCCCTAAGCTATTATAACCCAGAAACTTCAGATCTCATGTTTGGGTATAGCTATTCTCACATGAAGCATCTGGACTAAAAATTTAGGATTGCAAATGCTATCTCAATCTAATTTCTCAACCGGTATTAATTAGAAGAAAAATCAAAAGAAAAAGAGGATTGAATGGAAAAAAATTGCATATGGTTCTTATCCAGACACCCTCAACCCATACGAACAAATGAAGCAAATATTTAGTTTGGTGAAGGTTTCTTAATGGCTGTGAGGACTGAGGTAGAGTTCTTTGTTCTGCTTTCATAGATGAAACCAAAACAGAAGGCTAGCTGGATCTAGTGTAAACAGAAATCAATATCAGGAGTATCCCTGTAATTTTACAGCAAATATAAAGGAAGACAAGGGCAATCAAGTTTGTTGCTTCAATCATTGTCTCCCTTATTGGTAAGTGATATAGGTGTGTGTTTGTACGGTATAGGGCAGCTGCAGGGCTCTGCTTACAGAGGCCACCACTGCAGCCCCCCGCTACCAAAACCTTGCCACATAAGCTCAATATAGCAGTGTAGAGATGTAGAAATCTAATATGTGACTTAAAATGTTGTATAGATGAAGCTTCATATCTATCAGGAATTTAGGGAAAATTTGAATCAAAAGGAAAAAATGTCATTATTCATTAGTATTCATGTCATTATATGAAATCAAAATATTGCTCTTTAAATTTAGGAAAATTTTCAGTCTTCAGTTTAAAAGTGGTTTTAAGACAACAGGAATGGGAGCATATATGATTTTTTATTAAAGATAAAGGTATGAGGGTTTTTTCATCAAGAGCAAGTCAAAAGATGAAGGAAATAGAAAATGAAACAAAGTGCTTCTTTAAGGTCATATGCAAAACTGTGTCAAAAACTAAATACATCTAACAAATGCAATAGGAAGATTGAAATGTCTGACCTCAATGAGTGCAATAAGACACTGAGAATACTATAATCAGGTGCAAGGGTGGCAGTGGCACATTAATACTGAATGTAAAACAGAAATGTAATTTGTTTATGGAGAAAACTGATATTTAGTTTACGAAACAAGCAATGAGAAGGCAAAGTTGGTAAATAAAAGCTAAATGAACTTCCGAGTCAATGCTTTTATGTTGGAAATTTCCTTGCAGTGAAGATTGTAAGACAAACATAAAATAAGCAACAAAAAGTCATAATCATGTGAAGTTAAGTACAAAGAGGTTAATTACACTGGAATGTAATGTCCAAAGTGCGTCTGCATTGGAGATCTGGATTTTGCAAATACGATATTATTGAAGTCCTAAGGGAGATCCTATGAACTACATGTCTTTAAATTTCAGGCAAAGTAGTAGATTCTACTTTTTATAATTTTTATAGATATTTGGAAAAATGCTATCTGATTAAGAAGTGTCAAAATTACCTATCTAAAGGAAAGTCTTCCCTGAATGATCATCCTGGATTATTCAACAAAGATTTAGATAAGGATTACACTGATTATCAGGATGCCAGCAATTAAAAAGTAAAGGCAAAATGTTCACTAGGCCTTTCCATAAGCTACAACACTGGGAAGTTAATGCCAATATTCCCTAATCAAACTCCTAAATTGGTTTGCTGTCATTATGAGGTTATTTAATTTTTCAGACCAATATCTAATGTTTCTATTGAAAGAGAGTTTGGTATGGAAAAGATGCACAAAATGTATCCCACCAAGACATAAGGATGCTCTCAGCTTTGAAAAACAGTGGCTATCTAAGTTGAGTAGCTGAAACTGAAGGAAATTCTATTCCCAGCGCTTGTACCTGCTTGGATATTTCACCTAATTCTAGCCCTGGAAATAATAGAAACAAGCTTAAAATGAAAGAAATCATCCAATCCACACATTCACAGGAGAGATGCTCTGAAAATAATGCCTCCTATTTTATTATGTTGGCTGCAGTGGTTTGACCCAGCAGATACCTAAGTACCATCCAGTCGTTCGCTCACTCCCTCAACCCCAAGTGGGATGGGGGAGAGAATTAGGAGAAAATAAACTAGAACTCATGGGTTGAGATAACTAAAGTAAGAGTTAACTTGAGTTAGTACAGTACTGCAACCTTCCCATGTCCTGGGTTTGGCTCAGATGTTGAGTGATGGATGTGGACCTGAGGCTGGGCCAGGCTGGGCCGCCACTGTCATGTTGACCTGGCAGCAGCGGGTGAGCCACGTTGCGAGCTCTGATGGGCCGCATGCGGCCTGCAGGCTGTGGGTTGGATATGCCTGAGTAAGAATAAAATTAAATCTTACAATTAGAATATATCCACCTTTGGAGGACATATGCTATTAAAATATTTAATTCCATCTCTTGGTTAATTCACTGGATGATGTGAAGATTATTACAGAGATAATAAATCAGTGGATTGATATATATTCAGCAGAGATAGATGAAGTAGGACTGAATGAAACTACCTACTTCCATGGGAGACCAGCTAGCCCACAACAGGAACATTTTTTCTTAACCTTAGAACTTACACATTTATATTGTGATGGAATGATGCTTTAAAGAAGAACAAAGTAGATTTGGCTTTCAACGCCTCAACCTGCTTCATTATGAAACATAGGAATCTATATCATATGGACAGAATCGGGCATATGGAGAAGACACTCTCTACATTGAAATTAAAAAGTGATTTACAGGCCTAGTAAATTACAAAACTGTACTATTTCAGGAGAATGGTAAGAAAAATTGCCTATTAAGTAGCCACAGACTCTCCTTAGGTACAAAACCAACTCCAAAGGCCTTGCCAGCTTCTAATGCTTTGGCGTGAACTTGAGAAGATCCAAATCTATAAGTGTGTCGTTTTATTCACTGTCTAACACAAGTAACATGTGGTAACATGTTACATCTGGCCACACCTTGAAGGATGTGTGTACTCACAATGAATGGTAGAAGGATTAACACATAGTGGATTTTTGTTACAGTAGCTGTCATTTTTGATTGAATCTACACTGCTGAGTAATCTAAAATGAGCCAATGCACTATTTCTAAAACACTCATTTGTGATTTATACTAAGTATTACAACCACAGTACTAAGCATTTTGGAGAGAAATTAATTACTTGAAGTTTGACTATCTAAGAATGGAGCAGAACAGCAATACCTAATAAGCCTGACCAAACTAAAACCACAGATTATGCAGAGCCATATTTCAGGGAATGGTGAGTACATCAAGATGCATGACTTACACATATTCACCACAAAGTTTCATCCTGTACTTCTAGATAGTGTCATGACTCCTCTGTTACCATTTCAGACTATTTGCTATTCCAAGAGTGGAATAATGGGGCAGGGGCAAGGGGTGGGGTTAGAGATGGGGATAGGAGAGGAGAACAAGCAGAAGAAAGAAGGTGCAGAAAAAAAAATCAATAAAGGGAAGATGATAATAAGAGGATATTGGAAAACAATGCCCAGGAATGTAGAAAGGGAAGGGAAAAAGTCAGATTAAAAGGCACTATTGACTTTTAGCTTGGCTGCCCAAAAGCCGATCTGATAAGTTCTTGTTACATTTCCTTCAGAGTTGGTTGAACTATTTTCTTTGACTGAAATGGGGAGAGGAGGAGAAGGAATGTACCTGCGAATAATGACATAGTGGAAATAGTTGTTTTTTATTCCAATCTATTTAAATAACTGGCAATAAAATCATGGTTCTGTTACTAATCGTTTCAAATGCTACTATTCAAACAATAGGGGTATCCTGCAATAAATGTTGAATTTATTTTGTGAATATACAAGAAAGGGAATGAAAATGTAGAGTACTTACCTGTGATAATTAACATAACACTAGGATTCCAATCATTTTTTTTTTCTGGACAAATCTTATTTGATACTTTTTATTTTTCTAGACCTGCATTTTATTAGAATCTTACACATTAGATACCATGAGGTTTGGAAATAAGACTGGAGATAACGAGATTCAGCTGAAACTTTAAAGAGAAGAGGCAGAAGTCAGCTGGTTGTACTGAAATCTGAGCTATGTGTTAAGAAAAATTAACAGATTATCAATGATCTCGTGCAGGGTGATTACTATTGAACAGATTCACTAGCAAAGTTGGTAAAAGGAGGAAAACCATGTTAATTTTGCCAATGACACAAAGTAGGAAGATATCATTAATACTGAAAAGTTGGAATATTTTACAGAAAGATGAGGATGTCTAAGGAATAAATAAGTAGATAGGATTGAAAAAATTATATCAAAGTCTAGGTCTGAGCTGGCAGTAATAGATGAGGCACTCTTTATTAGCAGCTCCAGCCTAGTATTGTCTTTGAGTTCACTGACTAGGACAGAAAGAGGAATTTCCTGTTTATTAACAACTGAGTAATTGTGAGCCAGCAATGCACAAGGCTCTGCAGGTTGTAGATTCCTCTCAAAACACATCAGGTGAGATTTTTTCAATCGAGATGCAGGGAGTTTCGACAGTCTTACAGATGGCTATAGTGAGAAACTTTCTTGTATGCTATCTGTAGTTCTATAGAGAAAAAAAGAAGAGAAGAAAAAGAAATATTCTTAACTTTCCTTACAAAAGTTGATAAGAGATAAGAATTGGATTTCTTAGCCAAGAGTATAAATACCTGAGAGGACAGAAAAAGTTATCTGTACACTGTGAATGACAATAATTCATGGAATATTAAAGACATTGTACCCTGATATTTCAGGTCAGTGACATTTGCTGTAGCAAGAAGAGAAAATGACATGACATTGTGCCACACATAATTTTGCATTTTGATCAAGTATGCATGTTTGCTTCCACCTCCACAGCTTGTACTACATCAGAGAAAAGAGGAGGGTAGGAGAGCTCTTTAAACTAAATTCTGGCACAAGAGATAGGTATAAACTGACCATAAATGAAAATGACCATAACAAAAAATGAAGAATAAAGAGGTCTTTAATCATCAAAGGACTGATTCTGTAACTGTTTAAATGGTCACACTGAAGAAGAAGGCCTCTTTCGCTGAAAGATAGAACATCAAAAAGATTAAAGAGTATATTTGCTTGTCATATCAGGGACTAAACTGAACAATTTTGCACTGTCATGAATATGCCTATTGTTGTGGAAGGACAATTTTAGACCAGAGTTCCCATTCATTCCTACCGTTATAGTGTGTTGCTTCTTTCCAGGGGTTTTCTGAAGAAAACAAATCAAAAACAGATCAAAGCAAAACAAACAAACAAACAACAACAACAAAAACCCAACTCCACAGAACACATTAACAGCTAGTAAAGTCTCGCATTGTCTTTCTCTACAATTTGTGAAATCAAACCCATGTGGAAGTTTACGAAGAAAATGGCAAGTAAGCATATGAGAGCATATGAAAGTTTTCTTCCTATCTATGACTCCTGGACATGTGCATGTCTGTTTTTACTATTTCTTAAGGTTGAAGTCTAAGGTATCCTATAGGTACATGTGAGATTTTGAGCCAGGAGGAGGTGATTTTAAGGGGAATTTTAGATGCAGATTTACACCTACCAGTTTTTTAGCAACAAACCTGAACACTTGTAATTTTTGCAATTTAAAGTAAGTCAATTGGGTAAGCAGACTGATAATGTAACATGATTTTGTGTTAAATTAACAGACAACTATGTGCAACAGTATAGATTTTCAAAAAACACTGAACTCTTCAAAAATCACTCCTCTTTTATGGGGCATAGCAGATGCTTGATTGAGTACTGAAGCAAAAAGAAAAATATCCATTGATTACTGCAACTTATCCTGACATTGTTTTCTATAGAGCTTTCCATGGCTTTGTAACAGTTCTTATCCACAGTTGCTGCATTGCCAGACTTGGCACTGAGCCCCATATCTGCTGATCCAAGAACATTAAATATTTACATTAAAGCAAGTAAAGAAATGAAAAGCTAATCAAACAAATCTTGCATTCACTTGGACGAATACACTGACCATTTATCAGTACAGTAAACGTGTTTGGAAGCATCATAGCATCATTGCATTACAGTTCCATTTTACTAATCTCTCTAAGTCATCATTGCTTAGTGACAGAAAGACACCTGAACAAACAGTTTTGCCAGCTGTAGTCCTATGAGATAGATAAAGCAATCTTTCCAAAATAAGATACCTATTCACTTTCAGATAAGGAATTTTTAGAAAGACACAAGATAGTAATTGCAGGTCTAATTTGGCATGAAAAGTTAGTGAAGTGTTCTGTTTTGGGAAAAAAATCTATGAAAGTACTGAGGAAAACTATACTTTCGACAACTAAGAGTGCAAGTTTCAGGAGGAGGCACAGTGATGCACAGGGGCTGTGAGACCAGATGCCACCTGTGCTTACGACAGCCAGTACCACGAGGGAGAACCCTTGCGATCCCATAAACATAATTTCCCAGAAAGATCCTGGCAAAAACAGAAGGCTAGGACATGTGAAGTTGAAGAGGGGGATGGTCTAGCCATAAAAATGTAATAAGTATTAAGGAAGTGTTCAGCATTCTGCTAAGGTGCAAATATCTCTAGGGATAAATTATTATGGGATTGCAGATCCAAATTAGTTGAAAAGGGATGTAAAAAGTCATCATAACAAGTTTTTTTTCAAGTTTTGAAGTGGACGATCAATAAAAATGTAAGTGATAATACTAGCTGATACTGTTTTATTGCACCATGTTTTCAGACTTCTAGTAATTATGCAAAGTTAAATGACTGTTCAGTTGTGTAATGAAATAAAGATGTCCTACTGAATCATTTAGAGAAGAAATGCTCAAATTTGCAGTTTGTCAAGATCTTATCAAGAAAATAGATACACATAGCTCGAACTGCAATATTGCAGTATCACATGCTGTTACAAATCCTAGTGTATATACATCGTAGTAGAAAAGAAATCCTAATTCACAACTTTTGCGTACCATGACGAAAAACTCTGCATAGAGCCACTGCAATTAACCAGGATCAAGCTGGCTGCAGGAGCAAAGCAGTATATGTATGAGTGATCCTTTGTCTAAATAAATTGATCTCTCCAGAAATCTATTTATTAGTTCAGCTTTACAGAGTCTAACAAACCTATCAGAGTTTTCCAAATTCAAGCCGGACTGTGCACAACCATGGTGTAGGGGAAATGTTAGGTCACAGCCTGAACTTGTGATTGAGCACCTGGTGAAGGGCAGTTGCTGGCCTGGGGAGCACAGGCAGATTGTTTGCACCTGTGATTCCCCAGTGAATGGAAGGGGTGGACAGAGGGTGGGGCTGTGTGGGGCTCATTTGTGGGCCAGCCACAGAGAAGAGTGCATCTCTCTTGGAGATCTACTACTCCTTGGAGAAACATTGCTTTGGTGGGAGATTGCTATCCTCAGTTGTGTGAGTCAAAAATTTCTGTGAAACCTTTGTTTATGTTCATTGTTGAGATCTATAACACTTTGCCTGGGATTACGAAGAAACCTGTCTGAAGCAGTTTTGCTTCTTCATTTGCAAAACACATGGGAAGGTAGCAGTTCTGTGGATAGTGAACTGAATGTCCTCTGCACTGCTACTGTGCAAAACATTCTTTTAGTATGTGCTGCTTTTTAGATCAGTGGTACTCCTTTGATTTTATTAAATGCACATCAATTATAGAAAGAAGCCAAGGAATGAAGTCAGACATCTGGAAAAAGATATTTCTATTGACAGCAAAATGGTGGAATTGGGAGCAAAGCAATAAAATAATAATAATTTGAAGAATATGATTTGAAAAATATTTCAGTAAAAAAAAGTTTGGTTATATAAAAATGTTCACAAATTAATTTCAGTTTCGTTAAACTGCTACTCTTCTCCAAAAATAACATGAAAAAGAATAAATTTCAGATGAACTGTTTCAGAAGTGTATTTGAAATAACTTCTATGAAATTCCCTTTTACTCAGAAAATGATCAAAGCTCTAAGATTTAGCTATCGGACTCATTGCAAATACTGTAAAATTTCACTTCCCATTCCACCGGTTACTGATATGGTTTCTGATATCACAAGTAAATGTGCTATTTATTTAGCCCTAGATAAGACTTTCTTCTGGAAGCTAATGGTTAATCATTTAATCTTCTTAGTATGCACCAACAGGTAAGGGATGTTACTTCTGAACTCCAGAAGATTGTTGAGAATGTGGATGTTAGTCAATGCTTAGTGGTTGTAAAATGTTAGAATCTGTAACTGATAATCTGATCTATAAATGGCATTCTATGGGGTAAAACAAAAGACAGTTAAGTTGTCAACTTCATACACATAATCATGCTCATCACTTATTGTCCTAGTTTCAGATAAGATTTAATAGTGTGCTGATGTTTTTGTTGCTGAGTGATGGAAGCATGCTCAGGGCCAGGATCGGCCACTCGGTGGGGTAGAGCTGCTGCCTTTGCATTGTGGCACCAGGGGGCGAGGTGGAGCCAAGACAGCTGGCCTGAATTAGGCGAGGGCTTATTCTGTACCCTGTGACATCAAGCGCAGGTTATAAACGCGTGGGGAGCTGGCCAAGGGGCAGCCCCTGCTGAGGGGTTTCTGCATGCTGTTTTGCAGGTGGTGATACCTCATGTTGGTAGCAATGCATTGGTTATATTGTGGGTGGGTATGTGCTGAGTAATCACATTGTGGCTACATATATTGTTATCATTGTCTATTTGTTTCTATTTTTTTCTATTTTTTTTTGTCTGAGTAAATAGTTTTTTATCTCAGCACAGGAGTTCTATTTCATTTCCAATTCTCTCCCTCATTCCACTTTGAAGGGGAAGGGATGAGTAAACTGCTGTGTGGTGCTGAGTTGCCTGCTGGTCAAACCACAGCACTTCTGTCCTGTTTAGATTGCCCCTTATTTGGAAGGTATTTTCGTTCCTCTACATACAGAAAATCATGTTAAAATATTTGTTATGAGAAACATAGTAACACTGGGAAATAAACCATTTGTAAGCCAAATCGTCAATATAAGACGTAGCAAATTACTACTAAGCCATATATAAGCAAAAATGTAAAATGAACTCATAGGATAAAATCTCAAGGGTTTCTGGAAGCACTGCGAATTAGCATTTGAGAGACATATGGCTATGCTGTTTGCTGGCTTCAGCAATGCTTTTAAGACACGCCATGCCAATAAAGCTGCAATGCTATGGCAGTTGTCTGAACCTGAAAACACACAATTTTGTATACCAGCATACCAGTTTGTGATGACCGTTCTTGGTTTGTTTTTCTATGAGAAGACAGAACACACTCAGACACTAATTCTAGCTGACTGTCCATAGTAACTCATGTTTACTGTACAAATCTACAATTGTTAGTCAAGTAGTAATCTATAATCTGGGAAAACAATATTTTTTTTATATACATGTACATGAAATGTTGATACTCTTTTCTATCCTCCTCCTTCTTACAGTTGTCTTAAAAACAAATGATAATTCCAAAGTAATACTGTGCCTTATCTGTATTATAGATGAAAAATCTAGATTTCACATGTCAAATACTGCTTTTATGAGCCTAGAAATTGGCTGATCAAACTTCACAAATAGTACAGACAACAAATAGGGGACGTCAATAAATATACTCATGACTTTCATTTTTCCACATTTTTGTTGTTGCTTACTAAAATTTTATACTGAAACCACAGGTACTGTTCAGGTTCACAAAATGTGTAGTCACCTGTGAGATTCCTCCACATACTTGCTAACAGTCCTTAACGATGCTAAAAGTCTTAAGTAATTTCTACTGTATTTAAAGTTCCCTGTGGCATAACCTTTTTATTGCCTCTACTGCTGAATTTAAGGATATTTTCTGTCCTTAAATTGGTATCAGAATGACTAAATAGTGTAAAAATGCTTTTTTGAAAGAAAAAAAATCTTCCTAATAAATTTCAGTTTTATGCTCATTTATTCTATCCTTAAGTATTCTTATTACAAGCAAAACAACAAAAGAGGGCATGAATGTATAAAAATATGGCTTACATCATAATATGCAAGTCTCATTTTTATTTAAAATTTGTTATAAGGTCTGAAATTGAACAGGCTTCAACTCAACAAATTGAGCTTAGCCTTTGAGGTTACTCATTTAGAATTCATACATAGTCACAGATTTTTGTGGAAAACTTGTATGTAAGTGTGTGTAAAAAACTTTTTCCAAAGAGTTAGCAATTATGAGTCTTGAGAACAACTCTGGAGTTTTGCTGTCTACAAGAATAAAAATCACTGTAACTGCAGTGAACTATCCTGATTGAAATAATACTTGTATAAGCTCAATAGTATGCGTAGATTGTATATTGTATCCTCATCAATGAGACTTACTGGCTATGAAACACAATCATTACAAATAAAAAATAAAGAAGAATGATCCTGAGGCATATTGAAGATCTTATTTCAGTGCCCACGTATGTATTTCTTCAGAGGTAGTAAAATTCAGCTGCAGTGATCGGTTTGTAGTAACATCAAGCTAATGGAGTCCTAGCCATCACAGGGAATTGTGAAGTTGACAGCTGTTCCAGAATGGTTTGCATATCTATTCTAGTCATCCCCAGAAAACAAATAAACAAAATGCACACACAAACTTTCAATGATATATACACCTAATAAATAATAAAACGTCATAAGAAAAGTGCTCCAATATCATTCCCCTTGAGAATGAAACAAGGAAAAAAAAAAAGGTGTACTCTTTCTAACTGAACAGAAAAGAAACGTATTAATTAACTTTATTTCTGTGTATTATCTTTGGATGGTATCTTTGACCTTCAGTAAAATGTGCTGTGTCAACACAGACTGTTTTTACATAGAACAGAACTATATATACTGTCACGATGAAATGGCAATATTAGAGAACAGTAAAAGCATTTACTAAAGAACAACAACAAAAAAATTCCAGGAAAGGTTCCAAGTGACAGGTATATACAGGTGTAATGTTAAACTCAGTTATCTCCTTTATGGCTACCAGATGCCACAGGTGTGGAATAGGTAAAATTATATAGTGAAGGAGTGATGACAGATATTTATCCATGCATCATTTCTATTGAATTGAATGTGTGCACCTTTTATTTAGGTATTATTGTTATTACTCTTGGACATGTTTCAGCAAGTTAGAATTTCTAATTGACTTAATGGAAACATTCTGCAGAAAAAATCTATTCTGAGAATGTTTTGCTTATGTATTTGACATGTGTCTGTTTTTCTTCTTATTGGGAGCATCTGCAAGAAAAACAGTACGCAGAAGTTCATTTGGTTCCAAGATCTATTTTCCACCTGAAGTCATAATCAATTCCATATTAACTAATTGAACTTCAAATGGATTTTATGTAGATTTTATAATTAGAGAAATAATCTGCTTGATGTAGGAAAGAAGAAGGCAAACCTGGCCTGAAGCCAGTTTAGCGCTCTCCTACTCATAGGTCAAATCCCAGTACAAGTTAAAATAGCCTCAAGCTTTCTGTAACTTGCACCAGATGGTAGAACCCTCAGAGGCAATTTTATTGGCAGGGATGACTGGAGCATGGTATGCTCCAAGTATAGTCCTTCCTGCCCCAGTACGTTTCCAATAAGCATTTCCTTAGCCAGGCTGTTGCAATGACAGCTTTACATTGCTCAGAAATTTCTCCCATGTGGGATAAATCCCCAGTTAGTTAGAACAGGTTTAATTCTGTTTATAACTGCTAAAGCAATACACAGCCAGCTTGGCTTAGACTAACAATTGGCCACATAACCATTGCTAATAAATACGCAATAGCCCGATTTTGTATGACATCAATGATTTCTTAAAAAAATAAATAAAATAAAAATTAAAAAAAAATCCATTTTTCCCTATTCTTGTAATAGTTCGTACCTAAAGTTGTACAGAAAAGTGATTTCTGGTACCTCTTCAGATTTGCTGTTTTTGATTGCTGTTCACAGCCCCTTGTCCAATTAGCACAGTTATGTTGGGGAGGGGGAAGAATGGAAGAAGGAAAAGAAAAGACCCTTCTCCTGCGAAACCTCAAGTCACCTTTTGGCATTCAATACAGCATTTCAACAGACTATATTCTTGATGCTTACGTATCTAAGCTCTCAGCCTGTCTTCGTAGCTCATAAACGTTAATAGTGTTCTCAGTTCAATTTCTGTGTTCTGAAAAGCGGTAGAGACTTGAGAAGTCTTTACAAATTTGTAAGTTTCTCATTCAATTTCACTAGAAAGCTAGTAATACAAAATTTTGATTCAGATGCTCTCCAGAACTTCTTTAGCTCATCAGTGAGATGTTGAACAGCATCTTTAGTAAGTATAGCTGAAAAATCACAGAAAACTGTTCTGATTGTGTTAGTAAGCTCTACAGGCTGGCACAAGCCCTGCATGTGTTTTATATCTGTTACGAATGTAAGGCTCCAATGGAAATGTCTTATAAAGGGTGCTCAACAGTCTCTCAGTTACGTGTATTGCAGGTACCAATCCTTTCCAGATCAGAAGGTTATAATACAGTAGTTATTTCTACATAACACAGTTGCTGATTGCTAATGTCCAAGCTGTCAACATTTTCTAGTGTTTTTTAACATTGAGGGAGAGCAGATATGGAGGACTAGATAAACGCAGATAGTTCAGGCACAGATGCCTCTTGTATAAGCTTTTTTTCTCAATAACAAACTAACTGCCCAAGTTCTTTCAAAAAGCTATTTTGGTTTTTAAACCTTGTATCTTCCTCTTCATATTATACTTTGTCTAATGCACCCTGACAATGCCAGGCTGCTATCTGACTGCCTTACATACCCGTTTATAGATTTTTAAACATTTGTTTGTTCACATCTTCTGAAATGTCTTTATTCAACAAAGACACTTTAAAAGAGAATTGCTCTATAGCCATTGATAAATACAATTTCTTCTCAGTTTCCAAATACCCTCTCCTGTTCTTTAAGGTTTACATAGCAAAAATAGAAGGGTGATTCACAGAGCAAAAACTCCAATCTGATCTGACAAGAATTGGGTTAAATAAGTACTTTCAGTTTAGAAAGTAGACCACACTACCTGTAACTTACCAGCAACAGCAGAGAGATCCAGCAATAAACCCTCTATACACAAGGCAGTTTGAGTCCTGGAGAGAAAGCAAGTTGGATGGTTTCTGAAATAGAGCCTATGTGTCATCTTAAGTGTCTTCAGGGGAGGAAAAATATTACTTGTATGTATATTACTGAAAGTGTTAAATTGCTTTTTGTGAATGAAATCTGAGAAGCTGGCAGAAAAAGCATACATTCTGGAAAGTGAGTCTTTTTTCTTTTTCTGAGCTCAGTGAGGTACCTAGATTTATTCTCTAAAGACTTCTGGTTTAGTCAATTAAATGATATGACTTAGTGTTGATCTGAGGCTTTATTATCCTATACATTTTCATAGTCTTGTACTATAATCTTAGCGTTTCAAGAAAACCACATCAGACTCCTTGTTTGCATTAAATGTTTCCTGGCCTTGCAGGTATGTTCTATACAGCACAAAAGAAAATCAAGTCTTAGCCTTCAGTAACATCATGGGTCTCCATCTTATCATGAAACAAAGGTTTCCTTGTTTCTTTGTTTGCTGTGTTATATTATGAGCATTGATACATATTAGTGAAGCCAGTGTTGTCTCAGCTTCACATTTGGACAACACTATCAGAGTTCTGGTTTTGCAGATCAAGCAAAGAATACTGAAAATGTATATTTTGACAGGTACACAAATTCCAGTACTTCGCTTCTGATAACTAACTCTTCAAAAAATAATGCCGACAGTTATTCTAAACAGAAACTTTGTTTACTAGTGTCTCTTCTTTTGGTTCATTATAAAAATCTATTTTCCCCCAACAGCTCCACCAACCAACAACAACAAATCCTGAAGAAAAATAAACAATTTCAGTGAGGATTGTCTGACTGCAAAGAAATTAAATAAACAAGCTAATATGATTATTGTAGTGTATTCTGTATTGTAAGTAATACAAGTAGGTTAAGTAGGCAACCCAGTATCTGGGGGAAAAAAAGCGCTCTATAAGGGGTATATGCACATTACAGCCTTTTTTGTTTTGTTTTTCTGATTGTTTTTGTCTTGATTAGACTTGAGAATTTAGGATCTATGGGATTTTATGTATCATTCCTAGTTTATTAGTCTATAACTTTATGATGCTTGGCAAACTGGAATGCAATAATATTATAAATTGTATTGACAACCTTTTTGTTCCTAAGCCTCATTTTTATTTTACCATTCTCTTGTAGAAATTGACACACAAGATCCTGTTAGATTAGGCAGACAGAATGTTTGACATAGAAAAAATGCTCAATGTCACAGCATTTTGAAGTCAACTCAATACCAGTTTGTTAGCAAATTCCTAGTATGTAGCTCTCAAATTCCAGATCCTTTAATAAATAAACCCCAAACAAGTAAATAATAGCTGGATAAATTTAAAAAAGAATAACTGAGGACCAGATTAGAAGAAAATACACTTGAAAGTGGGATATTTGTTACAACATCAACACGGATTAGAAGCCTGTAGAGTGATTAATTTGTCATGCACATATTAACCTCTTAGTCTTTAGCTACTATCAATATTTTTCAGGAACTAAATATTCTTGTCATTAAGCCTCTAAATCATAATACTGTAAGGAAGACATGGTTTTGAGGCATAACTACTGGTCACTGGTAGTTAGCTGGTGATTACATTTCGGGAATCACTGTTCTACAAATAATCACCCTACCTATAATCACCTTAATCTTTTCCTTCCCTCCTTTCAATCCTTTTCCCTCTCTCCTTTCTGACTTCCACTCTGCTTTTATTTTAACCACATACATCTGTCTCCATAAGATTTACACAGAACACAAAATTTACACCACAGAGTATGAGTCCGTTTGCATGCTGACTCTTATTGTTCTTTCTGACTTCCTTTTCTGTCCTTTAGAGTCTACTTCTCTCCTGCTATACAATTTGTACAATGCCTGCTTATGTGTTAAATACTCTAAAACTGTGTTCTAGTTCTGTTTTTTTTAGCTGAAAGGGGCAGAGAAGAGATGAATCTATGCTACAGAGTTGTTATAGTATCTCACCGTCAAAGGATATGCAGTAAAATGTGCGGGAAGTACACACACTTTCACATTAATTTTTTCAAATCTGATAACTTCTATATGCAATCATTATTGTATGTAACTGCTGAATGCATTTACAAACATTTTCCACATTGGTTATAGAAATATAACCTGTAGTGAAACTATTATGAAAAATCCTGTTCCTAGTAGGTTAAATAGCATGTGTAGATGGAAAAAAAATGAAGTTTTCAGCAATATGCAGAGCTCATGGGTAAGAATCGTGAGTTCTTATTCACAACAGTTTATTCTGGTTGGTGGGATTGTAACAGAATACTGCCAGTTAGGAAGAATTTTGAGATTAGACTTTTCTGCTACCCCTTGTCCACCAGACAGGAGTGTGCTAGCTACAAGGTGGGGGGGGGGAAACAGCTAAAATCTGTTTAAGAAACAGCTACTTTGCCAGTAGAAATAGTCCCGCTTCCGTTTATTGATGGCAACACAGTAAATTCCTTAATCTATTAACAAGTGATCAGCTCAGACAAACCCGTTTCAACAACACCCTCTTGGAACTGTGACAGGCTGTTGCAGAAAGCATTAGGTTTCTTCATTCTTTCCATCTTCATCTGCCAAAATTTCCTTGACTGTCTGAAATTCCATATGTTGATTTCTCTGCTTTAACATTTTCTACTCCCTGTTGAAATAGCTATATTGACTTGCTTGTCTGCTTAGCTAGTAAATTTTGTTGTTGCATCATCTTTCTTACTAGGCCCTGGGAAGACAGAAGGTTCACATGCTAAATATGTTCACTCTTAACATTCACAGGCAAATGTTCTCAAAACTCTGTAGTTTCATTCTCTTATGGTCTTAGCATTTAACATCTGCTGACCCACAAAGAAGGAACTGGGTGTGGATGTGACTGCTTCAGATTAAAATACCTGGAGTTAGGTGTGTCTGCACAGCTAACTGTGTTTTCTCTAATGTCTTAGCATAGTCATCCTAGAACTATTCAATGCTATTAGTGGAGACTGGAGAATGATTTAGCTAACCCTCATACACATTTCAACTTCTTACAGGACAGCTCAGTTCTCTGAAATTGTACATCTTGTGCAACCCCATCAACAGTCAATGTCAGCGAGGACAATCCGCATAAGGAGATACAGGGAGCTTATATTGGTGGAAATAAAATGCATTTCAAGTCAGCTTGCTTAGGTTTTTCTTTTTCGTTGGTTGGTTTTTTGCTTTTGTTCCTCTTTGCCATTTTTCCCCCACATTTATGTATATCTCACCTGTTGCTAAATTGCTTATGAAAGATGAAGTAGGATAAAAGGAGACATTTCTTTTACCAAGAAACAATCTGAGGAAAGACTACAGTGCTTTAACTTGCAAAATCTAATGACTGTTAAGACATAGGCAGTACTCTATCAACAAGAGAAGACACAGTGTATTGCATAGAGTTTTGCATGTGATCCTATGTGTACCACAGGACTGTTTACTCAGGGAGCAGGTTTTGCACAGCTGGTTCAGGTAGATTCTGGCAACGAAAACAAGAGGTAGAAGTGTCTAAACTAAGACAACAGCAATTAATGGATGGGGTCTGAAGGAATGCTGTACATGCTGGATCACAGAAAGATACCTAGTACCTTTTAGCTGAAGAACATCTCCTGTTGCTAATATCAGTAGGAATATTGAGCTAGGCAGACATTTGTTTAGATCAGGTAGGTCCTTTCTTATATGGTTATGGTTATCTGAGATGCTTAGAGAAAACTAGGTCTCTGTCTGTGAGTCTGTAAGTGTTCCCATATGCCCTGTAGGTGTTCAGAGGATACTATGGTTCTCCAAGTGATACCACACCACCCATGTTTAGACAACTGAATTTAGCTTTTGCTGGCTGAGTAGCTCTGTAGGCTTTAATGAGCTCTGTATCAGCTGCAGAACCAGGAGTCAACTGGTTGTTCAGACAGAGTTATCTAATGCTTTTTGAGATGTTGTGGGTTATTCCAGTTATGTTATGACATAAATTTGATGTCGTGTCACATCTGACAGATCCGTATGCACGTGTTAATACCCTAGTGCATCTCAAATGTCACAATTTTTAGGCAACTGAATAGAGACCTCAGTGAGAGTCATAAGTTTTAAATAAAATGAGGTAAATACACACAGACACTGAGAGCTAGGTCTGCTCAAGCATGGAAGGATGGTGCCATTTCAAATCATCTAATATAGGCAGATTTAACAAATGACTTAGTCTCTTTGTTACCAGTAGTCAGTAGTTAGGTGTGATACTATAGATCATTTCAAAAGGCAGTGGAAGCTTGACTTTGTGCAACCTAATTAAACTTTGAGCCATGTAGAAAAACAAATTCAGGTGTCTGTCACCCTAAATACTCAAGTCCTCTTTATTTAGGTAATTTTTTTCCACATTAAAAAACACTGTATGAATTTTAAGGTTTTAAGACATAAAAATAGTTTTTACCCATAACAAATTTTTGTGAGGAAACATCTCTGGAGAAATTATCTGTAAATTAAAACTGAGAACAAAATGTACAGTCTTGATACATACTATTCATGTGTGCATTCACGTGTGTGAGATTTTTTTTAAGTTTATATGTACATATGAATAGTAAACTTGAAACTCTTTTACATAGTTACTTAGGAATGTTTTAATTTTCAAGATAAAACACAACTACAAGGAAATTAGTCTTTTAGGAATTATATTACGTAAACGTTAGAACAAATAGCAATTCTTTCCCTTCAATCATCTATTGCAGCAACTCCAAATAATGATGAAACTTCCTGGTGAGAAAATAATTTAACTAGAAACAATAATTATTTGTTTCTACATGATACAAAGTCGATAATTACTTTGCATGAAACACAGGTCATTATAAAATGCTGAATTTCATTTTGCTTTACCTTTTCTAAAGCTACGGTACTGGTGGGGTTTGGAAGACCATACTACCAACATTCTGGATAGTTCGTTTTCTTCACTCCATGTATTCTCTTATCTAGGACAGTAAGCTTTTATGTCTTTCATAAACATTTTATTAGTTTGCATAGCTATAAAAATCTCATGCATGTAACACATGATTCCAGGTTTTAATATTTTAATAATGTTATTTTTTAATGTAGCTGTGATCAAAAATGTCTCTTGAATAGTTATAGTAAATAACATCCATAGTAGGTGGGATGAATGGAGATAAAGGAAAAATAACAGTTCTTTGGACCATGTTTTTAGAGAAGTTATATACTTTTCTTTGGAGTTGTAAAATTGGCCAGTTATGAAGAATTTTCATGACAGAGATAACTGTCACTTACTAGAATAGTATTATCTGAAGTTACAATAGAAATGTGATGGAATCAGTAAAAAGAAATGAATAGGCATTTTTAAGATGGATAGGGATCATTATTCACTGTTTCATTAGATGCTTGTTTTTTAGTTATCCGTCCTGCATTCTTGAAGCAGCAGGTTCTAAAGTGGAAAAGGCAGGTTTTGGCTAATCTGTATCTCTCTACACTCCTTATAACATGTCCAGATGTTACTGTTTCAATATTTTTTGTTAACAAATTACCATATCTATTGAAATGTATCCTAGAAAAATTAAAATATACATATATGTATTTGCAAATGAAGTTAAAATAAATCATTCACTGTGTTGAACTATTAGAAAAACCTAAGAACTACAAAAAAAAAACCCGTTTATATAAAAATCTTCTGACTTAATCAGTGACAAAAATGACATTTTCTGCTTTGCTTCATGCTTTTGCAATGCTTTCTTTAGTTTCGACTCCTTAATGTCAATATCCTATATATGCGAAATATTTTATACAATAATTTTCACAAGTTTTATTTCAACTTTTAGTCTTTAGATTTGTATCTGATAAGAGAACACCATTTGAAAAAAACAGAATTTTTTCCCTGCATGTGACAGAATACCTGAACAATGGACGGTAGTGCTAAAGTGTATCTATACAATGCTTTACACTGTATCACTATATAACTGTGGTTTAGGATTCCACTTTCTGCAAAATTCCTTTTCTCCTAGGCTTAATCTAGACTTATTAAGCTAGGCTTATTAATACTTTAATGCAGAGATTTTGCAGGTGTTAAGCTTAACGACAAAATGTTGGTTCTGATTAAATAGATTACATGACTTAATCCAACTTTGGATGCAGAACAGTGCAAGTTATATTAAAAAATCATTATATTTGGAAGTCAGAGCAAAACAGTATAGCTAAAAGGCAATTGTATAAAATTAGTTTTGAGACTAGAAGACTACGAGCAGGATTTAGTAAGTGAATATTAACACGTGCATTTTATTATAACTCTCTCCTCCTTTTAAATTTAATTTCTTAGTTATTTTACATGTCAATGAAATAAGACACATGAAAGACTCCCACACCATTGCACTTTGACTCTGTTCTGCTCATAAAATTGTTTTCCTGTGTCTCAGACATGAGTGAATCAAAGCTGAAGCCATCATGTGGGCTACAGTAAACTCTTTGTTCTTCTAACTTGTTTTAATCAATGATGTTTTGTTTCCTATAGCTGTGTGTCACAGAAAATATGCAGCTGTCTCATACAGAGCTCCAAGTATTAATAATCTAAATGGTTATCACTATCTACAAGGCATCATAAGAACAATCAATGAAACCCAGGGAATTTAGTTTCTTACAAACAAATGTTTAATGCTTGAGGATTACTGAATGAGATAGTACAAGGCTATGACAAATTTTACCTGAGGGCTTATACAGTTTTAAAGACAGAGAAATGTGTGTGCTGTCACAGTACCTGCTATCATCAGATACCCCTCAGTTCCACTGTGAGCTTTTCATGAATATTCTACAGTGTACTTCTTGTTTTGTATTGCTTTGCATGAGATCTTTTATTTTGATTTTCTCTGCTTTCTTTCATGCTGATAAAATATTATGAGTGCATGAAATACTTAAGTGACTAACATAATGCGCCCAATGCTAGTGAATTTCTGAGCAAGCATATCCCTTTTGTTGAATGCGAAAAGGGAGACATCAGTCACAGCACTATAAACTACACATTTTCAACAACAACAACAACAAAAATAGCAATGCATCAACCTAACAGGAATTGCAAATACATCTTCAGAGTTGGGGTCTCAGAAGATTAAATTTATCCATGCTGTTCTTTTCCTGTCATTTTTATTCATTGTGTCACTAAAATGTCACAATGTCTCAGTCATATTTCTGGTATATGTCTGCCAATTTTATAGGCAAATTCTTCAATCTTAAATAAGGGCTTCCACTGAAGGAAAAGTGAGCATTTACCCGAATAAAACCTTCTGCACTTGCTTTTATAAGACACATCACAGCTTTCCTGAGAGGAAAGCTCATTACCTGACAGATCACTTGAGGTGATTCTACAGATATGTGAGTAGACATGAGAAACATCATTCAATATGCATACAAGCCCTCTGTAGAAACTTGTACCAGCAGCCGCTGGGATGCATCATGTCAGTACCTCACATTGTTTATTTATGATACTTTCCATTAACAAGTCTGGATCAGATTTGTTCAAATAACATCTAGTTTGCATGCATGGAATATTTGTGAGTGGACTTCTTAAAATGCATATTTCCTGGATTTTTCTTAAAAAAAAAAACAAAAAAAAAAAACCAGCCAACCTACTCTAGCCTTAAGACTCAATTCATCAGGTATGTTAATACTTTTGTACATGTACATACCAATTTTGCATGAAAGGCCCAGGCAAATCTTCCCTAGGGAATACGTTGTGCGCTACTGCCACAGATCATAGTAAAATTGCGTATTATGTTTTATTTTTGAATGATGTTTCAGACAATGTTGTAACTTCTGGTGAAAAGTCAACACTACTGTAATGGCTGAAATGGATGCACTGTCTTTCACAGAAGGTCTAGTTATTCATAGAATCATAGAAACATTAGGTTGGAAAGGACCTACAAGATCATCTAGTCCAACCGTCTTCCTATCACCATCCCTACCCACTACACTACTAAATCTTGTCCCTTAGCACCTCATCTAGATGCTTCTTGAACAGTGCCAGGGACGGTGACTCCACCACCTCCCTAGGCAGGCCATTCCAGTGCCTGACCACTCTTTCAGAGAAAAAGATTTTCCTCATATCCAATCTATATCTTCCCTGGCGCAACTTGTGGCCATTCCCTCTCGTCCTGTCAGTAGCTATCTGGGAGAAGAGGCCGACCCCCTCCTCACCACAACCTCCCTTCAGGAAGTTGTAGAGTGTGATGAGGTCTCCCCTGAGCCTCCTCTTCTCCAGACTAAACAATCCCAGCTCCCTCAGCTGCTCCTCATAAGACTTGTGCTCTAGACCCCTCACCAGTTTTGTTGCCCTATTGTTGTGTTGGTTTGTTGGCTATACTGAGTATGTGGAAGTGTCTTTAAAAACAATATTGACATAAAAAAGGACAAATATGTACCTTGGATGGCTACTTCTCTGATTCATTAAGGTTCAAGAAGAGGTGAGAACTCTAGTGTAGAAAAGCAAGAAAAAAAAATAACTAGAGGCTGAACCATCACCAATATCTTTGTATGAGAAACTAAATCTTCAGGTACACTACCTGCCTGTTTGTATTTGAATTGTTTACTGATGCCTACATCTTCAGTTAGAATGTAATCAGAAGAGACTGTGGTATGCAGCGAAGATCCCCATTGCATGCAATGAACCCCTAAGTTGATCAACAGGGTTTTTTTTTCATGATTTATATGTTTTAGAATGTTTATTATTTTCAACTACAAAATGTAGGATCCAGGTAACCAAAAGTAGTAACACCCCTTCCAAAATGACTGTATTCAAAAGATATGCAGTCTTTTGAATTCTGAGAGATGGTCTACTCACTTGCTGCTCTCCACCCTTGCAGAAAGTCACCGCAGAACCTGGGGTCACTGTGACCTGCATGAGATAAAACTGACCCATTCAAACTGGTGAACCCACCCAAGTGGCAAGGAGTGCCATTATTGTAGTCAGAGAATTGCCACTTTTTAACTGCAAACCCCACTCATCTGCAAAAATCCTGTGTCTCTGAAGCACTGTTTTTCTGCTTTCATAGTTTTTTACAGGGATGAAATATCAAAATAGAAAAATCAATATTCTTTCTTATTCTCATACATCCTTCAGACCCTTTCACTTTCTGTCCAGAGGAGAAAAGAGAGAAAGCATCTGGCATCAGACCATCTTTCCTGATGCCTGAATATTCCTCTTTAGAATATCTTCTCCTGAATGTGGATAAACAAAAAAAAAATCCTCGAATATGCCCAGTCTATAGTACTCTTTTCTTCAATCTCAGTTATGCTATCGAGGTATCCTTGGATGGAAACAGAGTGTAAATGCTTAAGGAGTCAGGTCCCTATTATTTTGGTAGTATGTATAAACTTCAGTCCCTAGCTACAAATTAACCACACTAAGAGGGATATTGAAATTCATAGCAGAATAACATAAGAACTGAGTAAAGTTGAGCATGGTTTGTGCCTTGGTAGTTCACTGTTTTATTAGTGTTTATAGCTTTCATTGCAGTTTCTCTGATAGGCTCCTTTACACTATCAAGCACTGCTTTGTCTGGTTCTCTGGAAAGAATACAATACATATATTTAAAAAAAAAAAAAAAATGCACAGAAGTATCAACCTGATGGCCATCATTCATTTGTTAGATGCATGTTGCTGGATTGTAAAATAGTCTGTCCCCAGCTTCCCCTTTTCCTGACCATTCTTATTTCGCTTCAGCACAATCACTCCCAAAATGTATTTAACAATCTCTATTTGCTCTCCAATTACTTATTACTGCCAGCTTGGATGAACTCATCACTTCATCTCTCTGGTTTTATTTATTTGGAACCATATACACATCATTTTAGATTTTATACTTAATTTGATGGGCTTTTTAATTAGGTCAGTTAAGAGAGGATGTTTTTTATTTTCCATAAACACTTTGTATGTTGAATTTCAGATACTAAAATGAATTTGACGTGAATACATAGATAATACTGCTAAAAAGGCAAAGTTAAAGCTCAGTGCTGGTAAATTGTTAATTGTAGCATTTGGACTGCTAGTATCAAAAATGAAAAATGAATGGAAATCCAAGACATGCAGCCATGAAAATCTTACAGTCAAAACAAGTCTTTTAAGGGGCATTTCCAATTTAAAGGGTCTTAAATCTATGATTAGCAGAAACAAATAGTCTTTTTGCTCTATGTTGAAAGAGCACCGTCTAAGTATGCTAATACATTATGATCATAAATATTAATTAGTAGATCAGAATAACCTTGTTGAACTTTCAACAGGAGACAGAATCTACACAATGCCAAAAGCACATCAGTTAGTGAAATGTTAAAATCAAGCAGTGTGAAGAGAAGTACAAGACTTTGAAAGGTGCAGACAGACATAGAATTAAAAACCAAATGAACAAACAAAACTACATTATTTTTGTTGGAAATAATTATTTTTGGTCCATGAAAATGTCAAAGAGCAATGAAGACTAGAGATTGGGGAAAAAAAACACAAATTTCAGAAGTTTCTCCTAGAATTGTTCTACACTTCTCTGGTGATTTGATTGGCTATTATAGCATATGATTAAATAAACAATATCAAGGACGAAATCAACTGATACGCTGATATATAACTAATATCTGATTATGATCACCCAGGTATTCCTGGGATTTAGGTACATTTGGTTCACTGTGTGGTTGTATCTGCATCAGATACCTTTGCTGCATGGAAGCTGTTTCATCTCTTGCTCTTGGATCTGATGAGAAACTCATATTAGAGTGCAAAAGTTCTCTTCCAAATTTGTTGAGGCTTCTGGGAAGAAAAAAAAATGTGTCAGCTCAGGGAAATCTCCTTATGAACAACAATTGCTTATTTCCCAAGCAATCTTTTTTTTTTTTTTTTTTTTTTAATTAAACTCAGCTCCTCCATTTCAGAACTCAGTTCCATGCAATTCAAGATCTTCTCCCGCTTCCACAGCTGTTATCCAATGTTCATTTCTTTGAATAGAATTTACTGAACGATTGCTCCTTTAAAATGAAGTATAACTCAAGCTATGACTAATATTAGATTTGGGTATCTGAAATCCACTGAGGTGGACTCACAATAAAATAAGTAGATACATAAACGGTAGATAAACTAAAAACCTGAGGATCACTTGACTGTGTATGGCATTCTAAAAACATCTTAAGAAAACTTGTTGGAGAAGCTCAATTAGTTAGAAAGGACCAAGTTTCATAATACTAAGACTCAGTTCATTTTTCTCTGATCACAGTGACCTGAAACGTCACTGCATTTCTTGAAGGGAGAGGTGCCATTTCTTGAAGGGAGAGGTGCTTAGGAAATTATTCAGCTTTGGGGAGATGCTCTGCAGAAATGCCACAAGTACAAAACAGGAAGGAGGCCCTAAACCTTTGTGATCCCTTTCACAGAAGGTGAGGCACAGTGCAGGTAGAGGTCTTGGATGTTTTAGGTCAGTGTGTTAGCCAAAACATTTTGTGGAGTCTTCAGATTCATGATAACCACGAGGTCATGTATACAATGCCGTCTGTACAGATGCCAGTAACAATATGCATCTTCCTTCTGCTATCAATGACACCAGGAGAAAGAAAAAATAGTAAATGAAAAGATGGGGGGAAAAAAAGAAAGCAATTGTATTTCAGTGATAAGCAGATAAGGAGACATCTGCCTTTGAAACACCTGGGCAAGTTCTTTCTGTATGCACACACAAAGCTCCTTGGCTCTGGCCTGGAGAATTGTTAGGCAGCAGGCATAACCCATTTCAGTATTTCCAAGCCATGCCATGTCTTACTGCTTGAATGAATAAAAAGTGAAAAACAAGTTTAAGAGAGATATAGAAATATCAGAGTTGTTACTAATCAAATGAGTCCTTCAGACCAATGCTATTTCTGCCTGCTGTTGAATGTTAAATGAAGCAAGACACGTGACATGACTGAGAGTCTGAAACCTTGCCCTTCTAATCTGTGCCTGGAGTAAAATAGTTTCTGGCCACTGAAGTAGTCATCCAGTACCTGACAAGACATTCATTAAAACAGAATGGTTTGTTAATGTCTTTCCTTGTTTCAAGGTTACCATATAAATCAAATTACAAAACCTGAAACCTTTAGGAAAATGAATAAAGCAATTTGATCTGGAAAAATGACAAGCTTTAAGAATTGTTTGCAAAAATTTAAACAAACCATGATATATAAAAATAATTACCACATAATTGATAAGGCTGAAGTCCAGGAAGCTTCAACGATGGATTTTTAATACATTTTTATTAATATACTCAAAATCAAAACCTTAAAGGTCTTAAAGGGAAAACGTTCTTGAGAAATCTATAGCAGGAAAATACTGATAAGTGACATAAATTATAAGTCTACAGTGAACTTTGAAGAGAAACTGTGATCCAAAGAACAAACCAGTCCTCACAGCTATTATGCAGGATTTTGATCATTTCATAGCAACTTCTTTGGTGGATTCTAGTAGCTGGAGTGTGTTTTAGTCTTGCACCACAAAAGTGGAAGACCTTTATGCCAACATTTATGGCCAAAAGCTACATTAAATATGGTCAATTACTTTCATTCAGAATGAAAAAGAGAGAATAACAAGCCAGTTTTCTACAGAACAATGAAATTGTTGTGTCTACAGACTGCATGGAGCATAAATTGCAGTACAGTAAGAAAACCAGACTTTAAAATGTATATTCTCTCAAAACATCTGAAAATTACCTGTAATCCAACCACTTTGCTAAAAATCCAGTTGATGACAGCCTTAAAAGAGTTGTTATTTTCTAATGCCATAGATACACTTTGTTACAACTATGATTAACAAGCCCACTAATGTGTTTCTGACTCAAATAGCAATGGTTGTTGCTGGAACAGTACTTTACACAGCTGGGCAAAAACTTGAGCTAAATCTCAAGGACTTAAGCTGCCTAAATAATATTCTGTAGATGCTCTGTAAGCACCTTTTTTTTTTCAATTGTTTTTGCTTTACTTTGTGAAATATGTCTTCCAAGCAGCTGCCTTAACTTTGAGTTTCAGCATAGATAGTAAACTTCTATTCTCCTGACTACTGCTATCCAATTTCACCTGAGGTTATTTCACTAACCTCTTTCATCACAGATCCAAGTTGGGGTAATATGTGTTCTATCTCAACACTGAAACAATAAAAGTTGGCTGAATATCAAAACTATCATTTGCTTGAACTAGTTTATTTAAACATCAGTGCTTGTCAGGGATCTCTTTCAGAGTTTTCTCAGACAATGCATGTCTTTGACATGAAAAATTCTTCTGGAAATCAGGCAACAAATGTCTTCTAAGAATGAAGCTTTTATTTTATTTTATTAAGGCCGGGTATATCCAGAATATTCTGAAATGCATTTGAAGTAACAAGGACGAAATTTAGCCTGACTTGCAGTTTTGGGTTTGTGTGGAATCCTACACTGTGGATTAAGTAAATGGTAAATGTGGAGAAGGATGTTTGCAGATTATTCAAGATATCATGTCAAGACTAGGGACTGAAAGAAATTCTGTGCAGAACTGATGGGAAAGAAAGAAGTTTTGTATTTTTGTAACTATGAAGGACTTTATATCATGAGTAACTACAGTGAGCTTAAGTAGATGGTGTAGTGGCCTATAAACAAATGTACAAAATAAATGATACTACAAGGTGATAAAAGAGTCACCTAGGTCTAGCACTTACTGCAGATATAGCAAAGAAGCTCTAATCAAGATGAAGCTCAAATGATATTAACTGTTTCCTAGCCAGTAACTAAAATTATACCCCTTAAAATCTTTTTTCTAAGCATGTTTAATGTTACTGTAAACGAGCCATGAACTATACGATCAATGAATTTTGAGAAGGGCTAAGAGTATGTGATCTAAACACTTATCCAAAATACACACCAACAAGTGTACTATATAGCTAAGTATATATGTCCTCTTGCTAAATATTTTGCCTTTTCATAAAACCGTGAAAAGACATATCAAGTTAGCCAACTTTGAGCTGTAGAAGAAAACTGTTTACTACAGTCTAGACAACTTATCGAAGCAAAAAATCTGAATCCAACTTAAAATGCAAATAGCAGACCAAATATGTCATTAGCTGAGGAAGTATTCTGGCTGTTCAATGAAGGCAAAAAATGCCCTCCTAAAACTTGAAAGAAAATCATATTAAAATGGGAGTGTTATACAGAAAACATCTATTACATACCAAATAAACCATTATACAGTCCTGAGAGCTCCTGGTTTGCACAGCCAAACTAAAGCAGGGATTTAAAAATACCAAAAACTTGTTCTAACTATTTTAGTCAGACTTGGACAGACTAAAACAGAAGCAAACAGTTTTTCATACTATTTGCAAGGAAAACTTATGGTAGCCAATTATATTTCAAAGTGCTATAAAATACATATGATGAGATGGAAATATCAGTATTTCCAGACTATTTCTTTACTACACTTAAAAATGCTTTCTAATCAATGTCACAAACAACAAAGACATCAAAAGGACAGTTAAATGTTCAATACTTAAACTAAATCCTCTCAACTTGTAAAGACATAAAAACTTCGTTGTGGGTTAATATTGTGAGAAATGCTTGATGGCCAATGACTTAGGCTCAGACAGAGTATTAGGCGAATGGCCCTTTACTAACACTTTGCAAAGTGGGTGACCTAGCAGGTAGGTACACCAAGCAGAAATGTACAGCAGTTTTTATTCTCCCCCTGCCCTGGTTCCTCATTGGTTGAGTACTTCAGGGCTTACAGTCTACAACCTATCCAATACTGCCGAATGTTCTGCACCTGATTACAACTTGGGTATGATTCTTTCCAGTTCTTCTCCTCTCTTTGCTTCATGGTTGGTGTAAGCGTTGTCCCTTTTTCCGAGTAACCTTTGAGCAAATTCAGGCCTCAGAGTCAGTTACCTGGTCCTGCTCCTGGTACCCTTCAGAAGCACAGACTCTCTGGCCTTGTTCCCAAGAATTAGCCAAAACTATACCCTGTATTGCTGATATGCTGTGTTTAAACTGGCCTTCTTGGTCACAGTGTTCTGTTTACACCATCCTGACACACAGTATTGTAAATAAGGTACAGCACATTCTGCAGCAAGGAATCCTTCTCCTACAGTCTTAGAGACCAGAACAGCACATATCCAAATGAAGGATACAGATACAGAAAAGAAGATGATACAAGTGAAAAACCAATCTTATACTCTCTAACTTGGAGGGGGAGTCTCTAAGGGCACTTTGGGGTCCTGTGGGAGACATTTGAGGAGGTTTCAGGTATGTTCTAGAGTCTTTGGGGAAGGTTAGGGAAATCGGGAGACAGGAAGGAGGGTCCTGCAAAAACAACTTTCTACTATTTTTTACACTATCTTATAAAGTCTAGTGTTTTCAGGACAAGTGTTTTTTTTTTTATTTGTATGCTTGTTTGTTTTCAGAGCAAGTCCATTATTTTATACATAGAGTAAATTCTACAGCCATTACCGTGGAATAGATTTCAGACACCATCTCCTTCTGAGAAAATTTCTCGTGTCCAAGTTCCCAGTGAAAATTTCCTGATAAACAATGTTTTTCAGAAAAGCTACTTCATTTGTCCTAACACTAGTATTCCAACTAGCTCTGTTAATGATGGCATGCTAGTGAAAAGCAGACTTGGATCGAAGACAAGTATGAAGTTATAACAGTCCACTTGATTTTATTATATTATCAAAAAGAAAAAGGAAAAAAAAATCTGAAAGCATGTTGGACTATACTAGAAGGCTTAAAACAGAGAAAAAGACAAAGATGAATTCTCCAGCAACCATCTTGATTTCACCTTTGCCATGTATACCCCAGTCACTTAAAATTCACATCATTACTCCAATATTCAATTAGTATGTGAGTTGTACTCGTATATAAACTACCTGGAATAGTCTTCGTTCACCATAACCTTTGCTTGAAAGACATACGTTGCCTTTTCTGATTAGTTACCTAGATTCTTGACTGTTTTTATATTGCCAACCAATAAGTCAGTCTTTTCTAAACAAGAAATTTCTTAATAAAGACAATAAAATACTGTTTTCTGTACAGCCAATGGCATATGAATACGCATATGCATTCGAAAAAGAGCACTTTTCTAAACATATGAGCACACACTAAACTATGAGCATTCTCAAAACAAATGAACAATGGACACAAGGATGACTGACTGGTCAACATAATGATTTGTTTTTTGATCAAATGTTCACACACGTTTCTTATTTGGTAGGTAATTACTTGCCTTCATATGTGTCACATTACCAAATGGTTACAATATTTACTTCTGAAGTAATTTTCAGAGAGAATACAGCAGTTATTATGGAGTAGCTATCTCAGAGATAGGAAAAGCTAATGTGAGTTTATTAACTTAAACAGACTTGGAAATTTCATAGAATAATAGAATGGTTCAGGTTGGAAGGGACCTTAGAGATCATCTTGTTCCAACCCCCCTGCCATGGGCAAGGACACCTCCCACTAGACCAGGTTGCTCAAAGCCCCATCCAGCCTGGCTTTGAATACTTCCAGGGAGGGGGCATCAACGACTTCTCTGGGCAACCTGTTCCAGTGTCTCACCACCCTCACAGTGAAGAATTTCCTCCTTATATCTAGTCTAAATCTACCATAAATTTGGTCCTGTGTAACAGAGCAAATGAAAATGGAAACTGGAAGCTTTGTTTAAGAGTTATTATTTCTCATAGCAATAATGATCCCACAATAATATGCATATATATCAGGACAAATACTTTTGGATTTGTACATTATTGCTAATGTACTAAAATATAATGTAACAGTACGTTAGGTAGTGTGCATATATTTATGGTAAAACAAAATTTCATCTAGATTTGCCTTCCTTTCCCCACGAATTGTACACTCCCCAAATCAGCTGTTAGCGCAAATACAAAAAATAAATAAGTTATAATTTCACTTCAATATTTAAGAGAATCAAAAATCTTTTCCTCATCAGAATCCCATCAGAAGTTAAAAATGGAGAACAGAAATAATCTTTTGGGATGGAAATATGACAACTTATAAAAGCTTCAAAATTTTAAAATTTTGAAAGTTAAAATCTTTTCATTTCTCTGGGCAGTTTTGCCATTTTAATGTGATAATATAACAATACAAATAATATAACAATAATAACATATTATTGTTAAAAACATAACATATAGTGTTAATATTATAAAAAACATAACATATAGTGTTAATATTATAAAAAATTTCCCACAGTGATGTGAAAAATAAATACATTTGAAGTAGATGTAAGTTTCTGAAATGGAAACTCTAAAGAACTAATGCTGAAAAACATCAATACTAAATATTTAAACATTTTTTAAACATTGTCAGAGCAGAGATTCTGAGTTTTTTTTTTTTTTCTTGGGCTTATTTTCAACAAAGTTGACCTCAGTTTTCAAAGCATTTCAGTTCCAATGAAGCACAAATTTGAATAGAAAGGCATCTGCAGAAATGTACTTTCAGAGAGGTAAAGGCAATTCTGCTGTTCTTCCACATTCCTTAGTCAGATTTGTTTCAATGGAGCACGTCTTAATGTTCGTAAGGATTTGTAAACTCTTAGGTGGGACTTATAAACTTTCTCTAGTACTGCATTTGAGATTCTGATTTAGGACTGAAAACTAATATCTCTTAAGTCATTAGGTATACAGTACAAGGCATGTCTTTAAGAGTGTTAATCACAGAAGGTTTTTTAACATGGGCACTTTGTTTCACCACTTTGGTCAGGCAAGCAAATCATGCCTGTATGACATGAAGCTGATGATGCAAATCTGAGAGGAGTAGCTGATGCAGCAGAAGGCTGTGCTGCTATTCAGTGAGACTTGGACAGGCTGAAGAGTTGGATGGAGAGGAGCCTTATGATTTTCGTAGAGAGTCCTGCAATGAGGGAAGAAAAACCACAGGCTGGGGGCTGACCTGCTGGAAAGGAGTTCTGTTGTCTGCCTGCACTGGTGTACAACAGGTTGACCAAGAGCCAGCAGTGTGGCCTTGTGGCCAAGAAGGCCAATGGTATCCTGCGGCGCATTAAAAAGAATGTGGCCAGCAGGTCAAGGCAGGTTATCCTCCCCCTCTACTCTGCCCTTTTGAGGCTATGTCTAGAGTACTGCATCCAGTTCTGGGCTCCTCAGTATGAGAAATACAAGGAACTGCTGAAGAGAGTCCAGTGAAGGGTCACAGAGATGATGAGGGGCCTGGATCATCTCTCTTATGAGGAAAGGCTGAGAGACCTGGGGCTGATCAGCCTGGAGAAGAGGAGACTGAGAGGGGATCTTGTAAATATCTAAAGGATGGAAATCAAGTGGATGGGACTAGGCTTTTTTCAGCATTGCCCAGCAGCAGAACAAGGGGCAGCGGGCACAAACTAGAACACCAGAAGTTCCATATGAACGTAAGAGATTACTTTGAGGATGGCAGAGCACTAGTACAAGCTGCTCAGAGACGCCATGTAGTGTCCTTCTCTGGAGGCATTCAAAACCAGCTTGCATGATCTGTCTAAGCTACTGTAGGGAACCTGCTTTAGCAGGTGGGTTGAACTGGATAATCTCCAGAGATCCCTTCCAATCCCTACGATTCTGTGATTCTGAGCACTAGAAATTTTGCTTTCTTCCTGCTTATTCCACACCTAAACTTGTGGCAGAATGCCACAGATTTGCTTTAAAGATACTTGCTCTGCACCTGCACAGGAGTCACTTGAACTGTTTCCATTTTATTGTAAGTAAATAATGAGCTTGGTAATAAAGATCTTGCAAGATCTAAATTGCAGCTAGGTTCAGTGGGATTCAAATAGGAGGTTCTTCAATCCTATGCATATGGAACTAGATTTCTGATGAAGAGATCTCACAGCCATCAGCATGTAATCATTTCTTTTTTACGAACTTTGCAGGATGGCAACTGTGATGTATGAATATTGAGAATGAAAAAGGCCATTTGGCCCACTAAGTTTCATCCTTTCCTTGTACATTATTTTCCCAAGACATGTACAATAATTACTTGAATGACTCCAATGTTTTCTGCGTTCACAACTTTGCCCTGTGGGGACTTCTCACATTTATTATTCAGCAACAGAAAAAAGTATTTCTCAACACCCTGCCTGAATTTATTTTTCTTTTACTTCTGTTTATGCTAGCAATTCACTCATCTGCAGCAAGCTGGGTACAGCAACTTCTGGTTTAGTTTTCAGACAGTCATTGTATTTTCATTCTTCTTTGTTTGTTTGTTTGCCTATTTGTTTGCTTGGTTGTTTTAGATCAGGTTCTGTTTTAATGTTTCAGTTTGTTCTTGAAGGAGGTGTCAATCAGTCAGTTTACCTTTGTACTCTCTGGGTTCAGCTAGCAGATGCAGATAATAACAGAGAAAAAGCCAAAGGAACACCCTTCAGAAACACTGGAGCTTCCACACTGTATCATCCCCACAAAGACATGCAGAACTACAGTATATTTCATCTAGAGTTACATAGAGAGAGACAAAATTGTCCTTCAATTTCCAAGCAACTTGGTATAAAACTCTCATTCATATATTTGAGCTCAGAATGTGAGTCATAAGCCCTGTTTCAACTCTATGTCATTATCTACTTAGATTTATACTGTTACATTCATTGTCTTACCAGGTTTCCTACTGCAAGTGACATAGTTTTAGAGCATATGTAGCTTTAATATTAATATACCTCTTTTGTTTTGTCATTGTTAATTATGTTGTGTCAGCTTTTCCGTTTTCAGTTCAATTACTCAAGGCTCTGAACAGCCAAAAATACCCACTCCAGAGTCTTTATAAAATATATTATTTTAAACAAAATTTAGTGAAAACAAAAGAAAACAAAACTCAATTTCAGATTCAGGTAGTTATAGTTGCAATAGATTTTTTCCTTTCTTTATCAATATTTAGAGTATGCTTTTTCCTAACAAAACAATAATCTTAGAAACTTTTATTACCTGAAAATCTTTAAAAGAGAAAAATACCACATAAAAATGCAACTAGATATTAGCATAGATTATTAGGGCAGAATATTCTGATATTGGAATAAATATTATTTTAATTTTTAATAAAATATTTAAAATACTATTGCTTTCCATTCCACAGAAAATGCAAACAATTCTAAGATTTAAGTGGTTGCTCCAGCCCCCTTCGGCCCAAAAAAGGAAGCCAAGTCTTTACAGGCTAAAAATATTGTTAAGGTAGAAATAATCAGAATCATAATTTCCCTCTTTATTTATTTATTTATTTATTTTAAGATTGCAGACTGCTTTTGCGGAGAAGTAAATTAGAAGAAAAGAGAAACTGATTCTCATTTCACTTTTACGTTCTGGATAAAATTGATGGTTCAATATCCTTCTAGCCAGAATACTTGTACTCCCACTTCAGTATAAATAGGACTTACTTCCTCAGGCTGTAGTATGTCATATCTTTGACATACAAATAGAGACTTAATATTCCCAACCTGGGAGAAAAAAGAAAAAAAAAAAAGCAACCCACAAAAATATGATACAGATCTCGTCTACATGCTGGTTTAAATTCTGGGACAAACAAACAAACCCACCAAGCAAACAAACAAGCAAAACACTTTCCCATACTTATGACCTGATTATGACAGCTACTACATGCTATCTTCTCCCTTTAATTTAGGGTTTTCATTGATGAAATATTCTGTGGCCTGTGAAAATTGTTCTGGAGAATTACAGGAACCTGCACAACAGTCTACGATTTTCCAGAGTCTGGCAGTGTTGTTGGAATTACTCTGAAGAAGCTGAGCTGCTGCCATATCAACAGCATAGCATATGTGCAGTCAGTCTGTTACTTCCTGAAAGCACAAAATTTACTGTGCATGCTCTATATAGGTGCTTTGTACAACCACAACAAAACTCAAAATTACTATGCAAAGCACAAAATACCTGCAGTGTACATGAGCAGTAGGTTTCACACTTCTTGTCTGAGACTTTTCTCTGGAGAAAAATATAAATGTCTTTCATTCATCACATTGGCTTTCTCAATTGCATCTGAGATGGTAAATAAGGCTCTTCAGATTGACTTCAAAGACTACAGCCTCAGAGCATCTCCAGAAGATTGTATTCCAAAATGCATAAAAAGTTCTCTTTCCTGCCTGCCAACTGCACAATGTGATGCCTCTCAGGCAAATAGTTTCATTCCAATCACTTGATGGTAGGAGGAAAATTGTTCTCAATTACAAAGATGTCCTGAAGTAGTTAATTTTTGAAATGTTTCTGACTTCACAAGGTCATCATTTTCCTATCTTCTCCCCTTTCCATATGTTGATCTCACCTTACCAATGGTAGGTAATGTTATGTAGTTTGAAGGAGACTTGTAGATTGCAAGAATAGAATTTGGGTCATCCACACAATGGACAGTTCCCCTTTCAATAATGGTCTTTATCTGCAGGCTTCAAAATCAGCCTGAATTCACCAGTGCAAGACAGATTTTCCTCTGGAAACAAACAGCTGTTGCCGTGCTTAGCAAGACTGGATACTGTCTTCCAAAAAGGAGCTCAAACACAGCTGACTGACTCGAACTTTGCACTCTGAAGGTGAGGCAGTGTAAAGTCTAGTAGACTGGGATCATGGTATGACCTTTAGCTTATACAGGAATCTGCTACTTACTGTAGTTTTCATTTTCTCTAAGTCAGTTTTTATACTTTCAGGAGACTACCATGGAACTCTCATGAAGACCTCAATTAATTTCTGTGGGAAAACTAAATATAGTATAAACTGCTTCCATGAAGTAGATTTTGAGCGCAAAGACATTCACAGTCCTCCTGTCACAGACATTCCTACTGTGTTTTCAGCCTTCTACAGTAGCACTGGAGGAAACAAATCTCCAGAAATTGCCTTTCCTGGAGTAGAGATTGTGTAGGTATGACTTTAAGGAAGATAGGGTAAAGAGTTCTGTCACTCTTTAAAAATACACTTATTTTCCATTCACGGATGATGAATAGTTCTGGTAGTTTGTGGGAGAGGTGAATTTGAACATCAGGGTTGTATGGAAGGAATAAGATCTTGAACAACATCTTAAGATAGAAGTAAATACTAGTCAGAGTGATTTTGACCTTTAAAACAAGTACTTTAGGAGAGTTACAAGAAGTCATGTAAGAGGGGTGCTCTGAAAGTAATGCCTCCTGTTTTATTATGTTGCCCCATGACATCAGAGGCAGATATTGGTGGTATAGCAGTAGAGGTTGAACCTTCCCACCAGTATTTTATTGGTTTTTGTTGCTGTGCAACAAGTGGCAGCAGAGAGGCAGTCTGGCACAATGGCGTCTGACATGGAAGTGCTGGTGAAGCAAAGGTGTGTCATTGAACTTCTCCATGTAGAAAAATTTGCACCCATTGACATTCATCAGCAATTCCTGAATGTTGAAGGAGACCAAACATTGGATGTGAGAGCAGTGAGGCAGTGGGTGGTGCATTTCAACAATGACACCATCGTCACATCTGTGAAACAGTGGGCCACCTCTGCTGGTGCAGATTTTTCTAAGACTGCCATGTATATCTGTTGTCATTTCCATGGAAATAACTAGGAGGCATTAATTTTGGAGTGAAATTTCTTCTTCAGTCTTGTACAAACATAAAATCCTTAAGTCAGTGACTCTTTTGCCCTCCAGTTAATTTGAATAAAAAGAAATACTTCAGGTTACACAGTTCCACTATGTGGTAATTGGGTAAACGGTTGTAAGAAACGGAGGAAGAAAGACCCAGGAAACTACAGGCCAGTGAGCCTCACCTCTGTGCCTGGGAAGATCATGGAACAGATCCTCCTGGAAGACATGTTAAGGCACATGAGGGATGAGCGGGTGTTCCGCAACAGCCAGCATGGCTTCACCAAGGGAAGGCCATGCCTGACAATCTGCTAGCCTTCTCTGATGGATTAATGGCATCAGTGGACACAGGGAAGGTGACCAATGTCATCTACCTGGACTTGTGCAAGGCCTTTGACATGATCCCCCACTACATCCTTATCTCTAAATTGGAGAGATATGGATTTGAAGGGTGGACTGTTCAGTGGATAAGGAATTGGTTGGAAGGTCGTAGACAGAGGTTTGTAAGAAATGGTAATGAGCAGAGTACTTCAGGGATCTGTCTTGGGGCCAGTGTTCTTCAACATCTTTATCAATGACATCAGTGATGGGACTGAGTGCATCCTCAGCTGATGACAACAAGCAGAGTGGTGCAGTTGATACAAAAGAAGAAAGGAATACCATCTAGAGGGACCTCAACAAACTCAAAAGGTGGGCCCATGTGAACCTAATGAGGTTCAACACAGCAAAGTGCAGGGTCTTGCACTGGGGTTGGAGTAATCCCAGATGTATATACAGGCTAGGAGAAGAACTCCTTGAGAGTAGCCCTGCTGAGAAGGACCTGGGAGTCCTGATGGATGAAAAACTGTACGTGAGCCAGCAGTGTGCTCTTGCCGCTCAGAAGACCAATGTTATCCTGGGCTCCATCAGGAGAGGGGTGACCAGCAGGGAGAGGGAGGTGGTTGTCCCTCTCTACTCTGCCCTCATGAGGCCCCATCTTGAGTACTGTGTCCAGGCCCGGGGCCCCCAGTATAGGAAAGATGTGGAGCTGTTGGAGAGAGTCCAGAGGAGGGCCACAAAGATAATCAGAGGGCTGGAGCACCTCCCCTACGAGGTTATGTTGAGGGAGCTGGGCTTGTTCAGCCTGGAGATGAGAAGGCTTTGGGGAGACCTCATTGCAGCCTTCCAGTATTTAAAAGGAGATTATAAACAGGAGGGAAAACACCTTTTTAGAAGGGTAGACATTGATAAGACAAGGGGGAATGGTTAAAGGCTAAAGGAGAGAAGGTTTGGATTAAATGTCAGGGAGAAGTTCTTCACTGAGAGAGCGGTGAGGTGCTGGCACAGGCTGCCCAAAGAAGTTGCGGATGCCCCATCCCTGGTGGTGTTCAAGGCCAGGTTGGATGGAGATCTGGAGATTGGAACTTGATGATCCTTGGGGTCCCTTCCAACCCAGGCCATTCTATGACTCTATGATTCACGCTGAGGTCATTCAATTATATTGCTCGGTAAAGGACTAGAACTTACTTATTATGATTTTCATATAAGTAAGGATTGAAAGTAAGAAGAATACCATAAGAAAAATTTTCTATTTTAGCAAAAATACAAATTCTAGAAACTTTTTGCACTTGCAAGGATCGGTTTAGCTGACACAATCCACATAATTTTCATGTATATTCAACAGAAACAGTTTAGATATTCTATGGCGATTAAAATGATGAAACAAAGGCATGATACACCTAGATAGTGCAAAGGATATGTCAGTGATAGCTGCCATAGTCACAGGCTCTATCTCAGGCCTCATGGAAAGCTGCCAGTATGTAACAGCGAAAAAGTCTCGACTCCAGCAAAATTTGAATAAACTTTCTGACATGCCTTGGATGCTAGCATACAGTCAGGTGTTTCCTAAAATTGGAGGCATGGCTACATGCAGTTCATTTATACAATATTGATGCCTGAGTCTAGTATTGGACATTAGCAGAACAATATGGTTAAGTAAAAGTCTAAATTCTTTTGTGATCTTCTAAGCAAAACCTCCAAAAATGGTCTTGCTCTTTATTCTTTTCAAGTTAAGGCCAACATTTCCTTCATGGCTGCATACTGCAAGAAACACTGGTCTGTGTAATTTTTCCTTGCCATCGCTATAGTCAGGGACAAAGAAGTACATTTTTTATCTGGAGCTTATTATCATACATAAGAAAAACATAAATATGCTTTGTTCTTGCTACTGCCATGTGGACAAAGATGATTTTTTTTTCTTTTTTGCTAGCTTTGCTGCTGTTGCCAAACAGAGATGAATATTATCTTATCTCTTTTGTTTTGCTTAAAAAACCCTGCCCCAAGATGAAGCCAAGGCCAAGGGCAGACAAACATTTCATATGGAGAAGAGAGATAAGTAATTATGCACCATGGGGATGTTTGCTTCCACATGGAAATGCTAGTGAGAGTCATGTGAAGAAAACAAGTGTGCTTACATCTTTCTGATTCTCTTTAAAATAGCATTCTCATTAGGAGCACTGGAATCATGTTTCACTGTCTGGAAACATTCCATAAAGCATTCTGTTATGTACTGAGTTAGTGCAACTACCCTTCATTCACAAAGAGCATTTAAAAGACTGGGTATATTATGCTAGATATAAGAACTTCATTATATTGTTGAGAAAAAGGAAAACAGTTAATACTGTGTTCAGAAGAATATTATATCTCTCCCGCTGACCTTAGTAGTCCAAAAGCTCGTGTTTTAGGAGTCTGACCCTGCAGTTTTATTAATCTAAACGACTCGAATGGAACTTTCGTAAGAAAATTGCTTTCAACTGGACTTGAAGATAAAGCTCTTATCACCTCCTCAATATGAATTGATGTGAAGATTGATTTCAGTAACTGCCCACCACATGGGCCAGAAAGCTCAAATACAGAATTGCATCGTAATGTTCTGGTATTATGGCATTTTTGACCTGGGTTTTTGTTCTAGTCCATGAGTGAAGAGGGACATTTATAAGGACTTAAAATGCAGTCACATATTATCTCTCAATTTTATTATTTCACAGTTGGTGCAAATTGTGCAATATCTCTGGGGAGCTTTCAGTGCAAGTCAGTTTGTGCATACATAGATGTATTTCTTTTATTTTGATGTGTGCATTCCTTTTTTTCATGTTCCCTGTCACTGGGCCCTCTTGTGCTTAACTGAACAGATTTCAGAGCTGTTCAAATGTGACATGAGCTTTTTTTGTAATTACTTCATTTTTCACTGATTGGTCATCCCTTATCTGATCATACCTTTTATGCAACCCATCTTCTCTAGATCATTACCATTCTGATTAATTTGTCTTTGTATGTTTGTTTCAGAAAAGAAAGGTAGAACTTTCCAAATGCACCCGAGTTTTTGTTTCTATGGTTTTAAGTCACAATATCCAAACATTCAAAAGAGTCAGACAATGTGCTTACAGCTCTACTTAATAATTCAGTAAAAACTATGTATCTAAAAACTTATATGACCTTATCTGAAATTATAGTTGTTATGGTCAGAAAACTAGCCATTTGAAACCAGTTTATAGAGCTTCTATACAGCTTTGATAACTGCAGTGTTAAAATAACACATGAAAAACAAATGACCTTAATAATTTCCTTAATAACATATAATAGGAAGCAAGGAAAACCAAGCTGTTACAAGCTTTTGTTGTCAAACATACTTTCAAAATTTTCTTTGCTCACCTAGTTATTTGAATTCTTCACACCTAAATGCTAAGGACTCTGCTTTGAAAACAGTGAGTGTTGTTTATTTAATAAATAAATAAATAAACCAAGAATGCATCTGATGTTATTTATAGTTACACTATGACAATCATTGCTAGCAGCTTAACTTTCATTTATGTAAAGTTTATGCACATAAATCTTTAATAGTTCTAGAAGAAAGGAACCAAAAATAAATGGAATTTCAGTAGTAATCAAACCATTACTATATTTTGGTGGTACTATTTCCAAAAAGTCATAAAATGAATGAGACTTTTTTCAAGAAAGAAAACACAATAAAAGTGATGAATATTAAAGGCATGAACTAATGGTAGATGAATGTTCAGTACATTAAAACCTAGATACAATAGTTGTACACTGACTCATCTTTCTGTTCCAAATGAGTAAATTCCCTGTATTGTATTTAGTCTCACTAAAGCTCTGTGATAGCCCTGAAGTCTGCTCATATGATGCTGAAAGATAGGTGGATAGTGTGCAACGCTTCAACACATGAAAATTGACATCCTAACATCATTAGACGTATGGAATTTTACACCAGCTGGAGACAGTGAACCTACTATTCAACAGTTTCAGCTACACTTAACTAGCTCTGTGGGAAGCACCATCACAGTAGCTTGAAGTAGGGAAATATTACATAGCTTTCACCAGGAAAATCTTGCTTTCTTTATCAATAATTTCATACAAAGAATGAAAAATGGCATTTTATTGCCAAGAACAAGAAGTAAAAACAAATCTGTGGGGTTTTTATATTGTTTCCCAAGATGAATCTGTCTTACAGGAATAGTTGCTTGAACTTCTAATGATTTTTTTCTTCCAAAGTTGTTTTGACAGGAGCATAGAAATATATTAAACTACTTCTGAAAAATAACTTTATCCAAAAATATTTCCGAAAATTGTGATATCTTTCTTTTAGTCTTCCTTAGCATTATTTCTATGTTTTTGGTTAATTTTTATATCACTTTGAATTAAACACAGAAATATGATTGCAATAAAAGAAACTGTAATGCTGATCTGCATTTTTAAATATTCACTGGATTTTACAGAAACAAACATAAGAAAACTCTAGATTTTTCCTAAAAAAATGAAAAAAAAATTGTCTTAGCAAGTCATAGATAAGGATTCTTTAGTTCCTATTAATTTTTATTGGAATTAGATCTCTCATTCCTTGTGCAGTTGCTTATTACTCACGGAATCAAACTATTGTAGCTATTCATTTCCCTTTGCAAAAGTCAAGTTACTCAGAGAAATTAATATGTCTATGTACTTACTACACTAAATGTTTGATATATATTTGACAAATTTCAATAGGCAATGATTGTACTTGGCAAAAGGAATCACTAAATTATTCAGTAAAGCTCGAGGCAGGGTACTGCAAGACAGTGAAGAACTCCAGATTTGCTTCCTATGAATACAAGCATAATCTCAAAATATATCCATTAATGTCAATACTACAGTGCAAAGAATATCAGGAAAAGGATTTAGATTCATAATTCAATGAGTAGTTTTTTCAAAGTCTGAAATCTCAAATTCCAAACATTTGCATGGTAGATTTTTTTTGTAGTCCAGTAGACTAGATTTTCTGTTCTCACCTGGATACAGCATTTTGTTGCTGGCTACTAACTGCATTGATCTCTGAGGATTTTATTCAGCTGTCTGTCTCTAGAATCTGATGCTAGATACCTCGTATATCTTAGAGTATCAAGCCATCCATGGGGCTGAATTGTGTATACCACCAGTGGAAAACTCAGATTTTCTGAAAAATATGTAATCCCTCTAGATAATGCAAAAGCAGCAAGAAAAAGTCCTTGACTTTGAAAGCTTTTGTACATGATCACAAAAGAAATAATCATGTGTACAAGGTATCTGGAGGAAATCTATTTATCGGTAGGTAACTTTCCCTTTCTTTGCTACCTGTGTACTCTTCAACAGGAAATATCCAAAATGAGATGCTGATTCTTGCCATATTGCCTTGGCACTCTTTTTGCATTGATGCAGTGACAGTTTTGAAATCATGCCAAGCTAAAATAAGCATCCTGCTTCTCTGACCAGGAAAATATGGCTCCCTCATCTTCATCAAACTACCTGAGCTGGGATTTGTGTAGCTTTTGGCAAGAACAAATCAGGTTTCTCACCCAAATACTTAAATATATATTTAAACCAATCACTTACACATTGCCAAATGCTATTGCTTTAACTGGCTCATTGTATAAAAAGGGATATATAAAATTCAACTTCGTAACCTTTTCCTTTTTTCCATGCTGCCTGTACAAAAACTCCACTGTTATATCCTATCCTGAGATATTATAAAGACATGGTAAAGATCTCACATTTATTATTTGCAAATCAGTATAACTAGAAATAACCTAACATATTAACAATGATTTCACAGTCTTATTTTGAACAAAGAATACCTAAAGTATTCTTTCCAGGAAGTCACAAGACAGACCAGTGATGACTACACAAAATCATCAGCACCATAAGAACAGTTAATTTTTTTATATTCTGGATCACACTCATTTTTTTTTCCAACAACCCCAAGAACAGCTGGAAAGCAGTTTTGCAGAAAAGGACCTAGGAATGCTGGTGGACATCAAGTTGAACAGTTGTTAGCAACGTGCCCTTGCAGCTAAGCAGACTAATGGTGTTCTTGGCTGCATTAGGCAAAGTAATGCCAGCAGGTCAAGACAGGTGATCTTTCCACACTTCTCAGCATTGTTGAGGCTGTATTTGGAGTATTATGTCCTTCTCTGGGCTCCACAGTACAAGGGAGAAATAGAGCTACTGGAGAGAGTTCAAAGGAGAGCCATAATGTCGGAGGGACTGGAGCACCTTTCCTACCAGGAGAGGCTGAGAAACTGGGACTCTGCAGCCTGGAGAAGAGGAGGACCAGAAGGGATCTCACCTATACATACAAATACTTGAAGGGAGGTTGAAGAGGATGAAGCCAGGCTTTTTTCGGTGGTGTTCAGAGACAGAATGAGAATCAATGGGCACAATCTGAAACAGAGGATGTTGCCTCTTCTACATCAAGAAACACTTTACTGTGCAGATGATGTAGTACTGGCACAGGTTGCCCAGAGAGGTTGTGGAGTCTTCCTTCTTGGAGACCTTCCAAATTCATGGTTCTGGTCAACAGGTGGCTCTGCTGTAGCAGGAAGATTGGACCAGATGACATGACAAAGGGTAATGGCTATAAGCTGACAGAGGGTAGATTTAGACTAGATAGAAGGAGGAAATTCTTCACTGTGAGGGTGGTGAGACACTGGAACAGGTTGCCCAGAGAAGTTCGTGGATGCCCCCTCCCTGGAAGTACTCAAGGCCAGACTGGATGGGGCTTTGGACAACCTGGTCTAGTGGGAAGTGTCCTTGCCCACGGCAGGGGAGTTGGAACAAAATAATCTTTAAGGTCCCTTCCAACCTGAACCATTCTGTGATTCTATGACCTCTGCAAGTCTTTTCCAACCTCAACCATTTTGTGATTCTGTGATTATAAGAATCCTAAGGGCCTGAATTTCCCTATACAGAAATCAAATGGGTTTCCTGAATCCATCTATGAGAACAAGATGAAACTTGGTAGGAATAAAGGCAAAGATAAATAAATGAAGCTTACATAGTGTCTGTGCGGGTATTCAGGATGAGTGATTGGTTCTTGAGACCAAATATCCCATTTATCATATGTGAAAGCATTTAACAAAAATTATTTTACATTTTTTCTCCTTATTCTTTCTGTATTCAAATGCCTGAGTTTGGAAGAAGATACTCCATGGTTCTGTGCAGTAACCAGTTGTAACAATCATCATCAAGATTACAAGAAAATGCATTCTCTTCATTAATAGCTGTGCAAAAGAATGAGGATTATCCTCCTAGATTTAGTCTGCGTCCACACTGGCACTAGTGTTTCACAAAGCCCCAGATAGGCAAATGTCTGTGCACCTGGAGATGGCAGGCTAATGCACAGCTTAATGTGTGGATTTATCCTGTGTGAAATGACCAGGAGAGCGAGACGTCATGAACAGCTGTACCGAGCTTAGAAGCATAGGGGGAGGTGAACGAAAAATAGGAAGATAAGGAATACAGAGAGAAATAAGAAAGAGTAATAAGAAAATAAGAAAATGGAAGGACTATATTCAAATGGATTAAACATGTAAAGTCACTTGCCATTAAACATAGGAAAAATTAGAAGGGACATCTGACTCCATTTATCTGACAATCAACACTTTTATATTCATAATACTGAGCACTCATTTTAAATCCACATTAATGAGGTGATCAGACTGTTTTACTACTGCTTTATGAACCTTGCCAAAGAGAACTCATTTCCTCAGACCATTTACTGTAGTATCAGTCCATTGTTTCATCCAGACTGGACAGTTATATTTCTGCTTTTGTCTCACTTGCTGGTTTAAAATTATACAGATAGACAAATTGGAAGTCTCTGACATTCCAGTACTCAGTTGTCACATTGAGGAATCTGCTCCCAATTGACAGTAACCAAAACAGTGATTCCAAAATATTTACCCATTTTAACACAGCTAATTATTTTATTTCCTGACTGCTTAGTTTCATACATAATGGAGCCATATGTGATGCTTTTCCATGTCTTTTATACTTTGAAGATTTTTGTTTGTATGTGCAAATACCTTTCTTGTTACCATCCTCTTTAAACAAACATTTAAAATAAGATTCATTTTGATATTTATATGAGAGTTATGCCAGTAGCAGCAGTCATGTATGAATTTTTTTGAGAGGCCTGTATTTCATATATACTTGGTTTGCTACTGTCGCACCTCAGACTTCTGGTCTCCGTCTCAAGTTTTAAAGCATATTAAAGTATGTGTTGTGTGCCGACCCTAGCTAAAACTATGCCAGCATTTCAATAATAAAAAGTCTTATTTCCAGAGGTTTCAGCTGTACATATAGCTGTAAAAATGTGCACTAGGCTAAAATTGGATGTTCAGGGTTTCAATGTGAAATTAGTACAAATTAAAAAAAAAATCCATTTGATGATTTCTGAGCTTTAACTTCTGTAAAAGTAGCATTTTGTGACATTCCTTTTCACCCTCTCATCTTGTAAATCAGAAAGCAATTTAACTTTTTCATAATAATTATGTGATGATTCTGCTTCTGCTTCCACAAAAGGTTTGCGCTATCCCTTAGACATCAGAATTGGTTTTCGTGCATACAGCAGTGGTGAGCACGTGTCATTGTTTACCAAAAGGAATTCAAAAACATGCTGCCTACACCCTTCACTGCTACTGATGTTTTTTTGTTTATCAGAATCCTACTCCTGCAAAGGCAGGGCTGTATACCTATACACAATATATAACTTTGGTTTCTTGGCAGAAGGCGGAACTTGTAATGCATTCTGTCTTAAAGTAGCTGTAGAAACTTTGTTGCAACTACTTTATTTTGTGTGTCTTGTGGAGTTCTTTTACTTCACAATCTAAACTAAATTTAAAACTAAAAATCTTTTTACTTAGATTAAAAGTAGAAATAACACTACATAATAAATTAAAATCTGGTAGGTCTTCTTGTTTCTCCCTACTTCTCTCTGTGTAGTTCTAGGAAGCATTCCTAGGCCTGTTCTCAGTGATCTCATGTTATGTTCCTTGCTTACCTAAATGGCAAAGTCTGACTCAGGTGATGCACTGTTTTTGTCTTTAATATAGATCCTTCTCTCTCAAGCATATGTTTAACTTTTCCATGTCTAACTGATGGAACTTTCCAAGAATAACTGTATGTAAGTTTCAGAGAATTAAATGTCTTTGTTCTGCTAGTGGACAGTCAGGAAATTGCGAAATATCTCTTCCAGAACCTTCGTCACAGCCTGCAGTTGTTCTGCAGTGGCAAGGCAGGCTTGGAAACAAGGATTTATTGGCACCTGGACCTTGCAAGTTTCTGCTCTCCTGAACATGCAAAAGACACGGAGAAAAATTGTCTGCATATTCAGGAGTGCCAAACATTTGTCTGTCCACACCATTGTGCAATGGGAACAGTTTTTTAATCTACTTTATGAGCATAAATATCTAGATTAATGTGTATACGTATATATGTGTGTGAAACAGTGAGTATCTTGGCACTGTGTGCTATAATTGTGTGCTGAGTGTGTTATAGAAATTTAGAAATAGGTTCTCCCTTTAGCATCAATTATTGTTACATTTGAACATCTGTTCCATAAATATGTCTTGTCAGGATAAAAAGCCTACTCATTTGTGTGAAGATCAAAGCTAAAGCAATTCAGAGCAGCAAAATAAGGCAATAAAAAGGTTCATTTTTTCTGATGAGGAAAACAGCAAACAAAATATTTGTATCTACCAAATTATTTCTTGTGATAATGTGTGTTGAAATACTCAGATATGCATATAGCCTTACAGAAGCTAAAATACAATACTCCTTAAGGTGTTCAGCAGAAGGCAGGTTTGGAAAACCCTTTAAAAATTTTGTTCTTTCCAATAAATTAGAACAAAACAAACAAACAAAAAGGACAAAATCTCTGATTTACATAACCTAAACATAGCCTATAACCTCTATATAAGAGTTTCAGATAAAAAATATGTAAAGCAACAAAGGCCAGAAGACCACTTTATCTAATCAAATTACCATGTTTTTTTTTTATTTTGTGTGTAACACAAAATTGAAAGGAAAATAAAATAAGGATGTTACCACTAAAGAAATAGGTTGATATTCCAAATGTTTATAGGATTGATGCTGGTTTCATTTTATACATACTGAAATCTATTAAATGTTTTGATTCATATCACACAAAACAGCGAATTATACTAAACATCCTTAAATATGAAGCACAGAAAAAAATAGTAATACCAAACTGGAAAGAGAAAATTGGGTCCACAACTGAAATGAGAGGAAATATGATTTTTCATCAGAACTATTTTAAAAGAATGAGGAGCATTCCTGGCTTTAAAGCCCAATCACCCAATGTGATGACAGCTATGATCCCATTGTGTTCTGCTTTTTCAGGATGGAGTGAAAGTCCAGAATCCTTATTTTCATATTCTTAGATGTTCAGTGTGTAGGCAAGGTTCTGCTTGCCTTTCTTTCTTTTAAGAACAAGAGTGGAATAGGAAAGAAAAAAAGCAAAACAAACAAAGCCTCCTTCAGAAACTTTAACAAATTGCTGGTAAGTATATGTACCTCTCCACCTCAAAGTCATCACTCTTTTGCCACTACATGAGGGAAAATACTAGGAAAACTGGGCAACAGGAGTTGAGAAAAGATGTCTGGGTCAACCTGGGGTACATTAAAAAGAGTGTGGCAAGCAGGTTGAGGGAGGTTCTCCCCCTCCTCTGCTCTGCCCCGGTAAGGCCACACCTGAAGTACACTGTCCAGTTCTGGACTCTTCAGCTCAGGAAAGACAGGAAACTTCTGTAGTCCAGCAGAGGGCCACAAAGATTATTAGGGGAGATTGTGGAGTCTCCTTATTCAGAGATATTGAAAACCCACTTGCACACTTTCCCGTGTAACCTACTCTAGGCAGCCTGCTTTAGCAAAGGGTTTGGACTAGGTGATCTCCAGATGTCCCTTCCAAACCCGACAATTCTGTGTGTCTGTGACCCTGTGGTAACACATTTTATTTCTGGAACCACTGCAAATTGCTACACACATTCTTACCCATGGATAAAGTAGATGTAAATAAAAAGCCTGTATCTGGGGTGCTACTGACATGTATTTTAATGAACCAAGAAGGAATTTCCTAGGAAGATAAAACTGGTTGAAATCTACCTTCTAGCATTCTTTGGCAGAATGCAATCCCAGACAGAGAGGAGGTATACATAATTTTTATAACATAAAATGTAACAGCATCTTATGCATCCATTGCTACACAAGGGTTGAAGTCCAGCTTTCAGGAAAAAAGCATAAGAGAAAGACCTCTACAGGCCACTGAGCCGTTACTAGAGACTAATCTACATCCAGAGACCAGAATCTCTAATCCCCCTGTACCTATGTTGATCTTATGCTTATATACTGGATAATGCATATGGGTAATTTTGGATAAAAGATACTCAACTTAATACAGTTTCCGCTTTCCTTACAAATCACTTAGCTGATGTCTGCAATGTCTGTTACTGGTAGCCAAATCCAAACCATTATTTCTTATCAAGAGTATGAGTAAAACAGGACTTCCAAGCAAGAAATTAGGAAAATATTCTGTCCTCTGTCCTTTTGATCTGTACTGAAGCATATAAAAGATCTTATAAAATATAAACACTTATTAAGCTTAAAAGAGGTGAAACTCATTGATTTTAAAGGGATCAAGATTTCATTGTCACTCAAAGATATTTTGGTGACTTCTACAGCAATCATTTGTTACAATATATACACACGTTCGTATAAATACCCTCCTCAACAATTATGTATTTTATTGTTCATTTTTGTTGCTAAAGGTGACTCTCCATATATTACACAGCATTGACATTTAGATTGGTTTCTGTTCTATTTGTATACGGTTATACTCTTCAGAAAAGCTGGAAATAACAAGAAGCAATCACAAAGAGCTTCCAGATTTTTAAAGATTACTAGCAAATTATGAAGAGATCACTATCAGTGATGGATGGACAACACCTTTGTGCTATAAAACTGAACATTGTCCCTAAAATGTGCTATTCTTTCATAAAAAAGGACATTTATTTAGCAAAGTACAACTCTAATGAAAAAGTCTCTGCAACAGCAGAAGTATCTTCAAGACTAACACTTGATTGAGTAACGGAAGTTCATTGCATTTAGAATGTTTATTGCTTTGTAGGAATCTACAAATGGAATTTGTTAATTTATTTTCAATTCACAATATGAGCTTAAAGATAATTTCCTTAAATTATAGTGTTTTTATAATTATATGCATGCAGGAAAATCCAATGTCTGTTTTTCATTATTCACCTCTATTCCCTTAGCTTTCTTTCCCTTTCTGTTTGAACAGAAAAAAAGGCTAACAGTAGCAGGTCAGAATATGAAAAAGAAGGTACATTTACAAGTCTCAAAATACAAATACAATCCCCTACATTTAAAAGAATAAAATAGAAAAAAAAAAGGAAAATATGTGAAAACAGAAAAAATGAAATGTTGAAGAAATTGTTGAATATTTTTAACAATGAACATCTCTACTACTGATGTGTGACTTGTGATAAGCCAAAGATCCTAGTACAGCTGCAGTTTGTTTTCCCCAAGGATTGTCAAACAATGAAGCTCTGTCTATCTCTCACTAATTTGGCAGGTTTTTATTATTAGAATTCATCAAAGAACACATTCAACATTATTCTGAGTGTAAAAATAATAAGTATATTATTTATGTTCACAATATTCAGCATATAAAATAAGGTGAAGAAAACCTTTTATTTTCTTCTGAGATTGAGACTCTGAGTTCCAGCTCAGGAATTTATTTTTGTAATATGCTACTACAGTGTAAGCAAACAAGAACCACAGATACTCAGACTTGTTTTGTACACTTTGTTTTGGTTTGTTGATTCTCTTGTATCTGCTTGCTTCTCTCAGTAAATGTGTTGAGATGACAGTCATTTTACCTTTTTCCCTCTTTACCCACAGCCTGCATTTTGAAGAGCCTTTGATGTCTGTGTGCAAAATATAAAGTTAATCTCCTGAGAACCCAGAAGTAGCAGGCTTCAGTCGGAGGCACCCTGCAGTCTTCTTTTTAACTCAGGGAAGGAGTTTTCCCAATCTTTGTTTTAAAATGCAAAATAAAGTTATTGAAATAGTTTCACTTCTAACTCCTCCTTTGTAAGTATACAAGTCCACTTGGTGCTTTTTGTTCCCTAGTTGTCACATTTTAAAAGGGAAAGCTTTGTCTTCTCCTATATGCAATATGAAGCATTATAGCACCCCTCAGAATATTTATTACTAATATTGGGATTTCTCTCAGTACACCCACATTGAATAACTTGCATTGTAAATGAATGGATATGAAACAAATTTTGTTTTATAATATATGAAAGTCTTGAGAAAAACTTCTGGGATAAAGATTTCAAAGTAAAGATGTGCCAGTGAAAGAGCAGGTACTACTCAAAGGCTTACTGTTTCATTAGCTGCAAAAAGACTTCTCTGCAGAACTTTCTGTAACAGTTAATCCTATTCATTTGCTGTGTCTGTAAGGTATTTTGGAACTTCTGCAATAACAAGTAAAAGGAGAATTTTCCTATCTCCTCCAACAAATACCTTTGTTACACAAACACAGAAAAAACAAAAAAAGAAAAAAAAACACCTTTAACTCTGTAAGTCCACCACTCTTCACCAGTTTTCTTACTCAGCTTTTTATTGCATAAATTGATATGAAGCAAAACCTTTTCATTGATAGAGTGCAAATCTGCGGATACATAGGCTTTCAGGTTAATTATTTCAGACCACAGGAAAAGTTAAACAACTGGAGCATTTAGAAATTCAGCTCACTATAGGTGGCATACATGGTCATGAAGTTGTTCTTTCCAATGAAAGTAACGTGACATGTTAAGTTAGGCAGAAAAGGGAATCTCTGACTTATCAGGATGTCTATGACAAGCCCTTTAGGAAGAGAAGTGAAACATCATCTTGCTTCAATTTTAAAGGCAACGTTAAATGTAGCTTTTCTTTTACTGTTTATCAGTATCTTTCGTATCTTAATGAACAATTTTCTTTTTTTGAGAAATATCCACTCAGAAAGTGCTTTTGTGCCATGCTCAATTTCCTGGTAGGTTCAGAAGAAATGTCCGCTGTCCCACCCATTGTCTAGGGCAGGTGTTTAGACAGGAAGGTGACCATCTCATCACCAGCAAAGCTCTTGAACATACAGGGAGGTATTGAGGTGTCCATCTCTCTTCTGTGGGAGTTTGTCATAGAGACTAAGAGCAGTAATTTCTAACATTCAATGTAAAAGTGTCACTAATTCTCATGCTTATCTGTGCTTTGATTCAGGCCTAACCCAAGCAATGTCTGAACACTCACTGACATTGATCTGTGAAAGAAAGTTTCAGCACAAGAATCAAACGTAATTTTTGATCAATGTATGGCCAAATCCACATATTAGATGGCATTATCTGTATATTATACACAATTATATGTATTTTTAATATACATAATATTTATAAACTACATGCCCAGTGTTCTCCAAAAGTAATGTCTCCTATTTAATTATGTTGGCTCACAACATCAAAGTGAATGTTCATGGAATCACAGAATAGCTTAGGTTGGAAGGGACCTTAAAGATCATCTAGCTTCAACACCCTTGACATGGGCAGGGTCACCACCAACTAGATCAAGCTGTTCAAGATCCCATCCAGCTTGGCCTCAAACATTGCCAGGGATGGTTTGGCAGCACAGGCTGAACCTTCCCACCAATATTCCATTACATTTTGTTGCCATGTGATAGATGGCACCAGAGGAGCAGTCTGACAAAATGGCGCCTGACATGGAAATGCGTATGATGAAAAGACGTGCCACTGAATTCCTCCATGAGGAAAAAATTGCACACATTGACATTCATCAACATTTGCTGAACATTTATGGGGACCAAAGAGTGGATGTGAGCACAGTGAGGCAATGGGTGGTGAGTTTCAGCAGTGGGGACAGTGACTCCGCTGGTGCAGATTCTTAGAAACGCGGCATGCAGGCTCTTGTTCATCATTGGTGAAAATACATAGCTAATGGTGGTGACTACATTGAAAAATAGTGTTTTGTAGCAGAGAATTTGCTCTATCAAAGAGTGTTAGTGTGCTCTTTGTACCTGTTGTAGTTTCTATGGAAATGCATAGGAAGTATTACTTTCAGAGTGATCTATGTATAAGCACATAGATATTACAGATGTAATATTAAATTACAGATATATATGTACATGTATTTATTAAAAAAAAAAATACCTTATATTCATCCTAATCAAAAAAGGACATATCTGTGATGTAGTTTCGTTAAATGCCTGAAACTTTCGGTTAGCATCTGGGAGATTTTGTATCTAATGAAATATGCATTTAATTTCCAAAATAAGTAAATTCAACCATAATTTATATTTTTAAAACATTTATGTTTTTCAGATGCTGAAGACTCATTGAAATGCTAATCATGAAAATGCTTTAGCAGTTAGATTATTACCTGTATTTTTCAATAAGAACTACTGAATACTTTGCCTAAAGTAGCAAAAAATAAGCTATGTTTTTGGTCTCAGTCTTACTTTAACTCCAGCTACAAAGGCACTTTTTATATTTTACAGTTTTCAAAGATACCAGGAAATGTAGAGGCACATCCAATCTTTAGGGTCATATAGTTTTATCTTCTGTATTTGTCTAGCTATAGAATTTTATTTTTTCTCTGTGTAGAGTCCACTAAATAAATTCACTCTCCCTGAATAGCTTTTTGTCTTTATGTGAAAATGTCATGCAATGGACAATCCAATACTTGCCTTGATAGAATGTTCCAACTACAAATTGCTTTTCACAAACATTTCTCAAGAGACAGAAAGAGATCCTTAGATTTTAATAAATGATACACCCTAACACAAAAATGAGATAGTAAAAGTAATTCCAGTTGGTTTGTATATGAAGTGTCACTGAAGTTAATTGAAGGACCAATGCCTTTTTGTTTATTTGTGTCAAGAAACCTGTATAAATTGCAGTTGTTGTCTTGGGTTTACAAAGTATAGAGTCTGCTTTTAGATTCAGTCCAGTAAAATCAAAGAATCACCACTAATTTCTGCTGTTTCTTTTGTTGTTTTTCAGATTTCCATGAGTTTAACTGAAAAACATCTGAACAATTAAAAGTAGCTGAAATAACGGAAGCCTTAGGAAATACTGCACACTGAAAAGGCTGCAGATATCAGCAAAACATGGACAAAGTGTCATAGGAAAAGTAAAAAAATAAAAAAATAAAAAAAATAAAAAAAAATTAAACCTGAAAATCTGATATATTCATAAGAAAACATTTAGAATTCACACTTCAATGAAGGGAATATTTTGAAAGGCGTAAAACTGTATAAAAAACTTGGGGGCAATTTTGACAAGAAACTTGGAAAGAGACCTGGTAAGTATAACAGTATAAACAAACAAGATGTTTTGAGCTATACTATCTGTATTTCTATACTGTCAGTATAGAAATACCGATAGTGAAATATACAGCAGCTTTACAACATGAAAAGAGAGAGGAGTCTCTTTCTGTGTGGCACTTGATTGCATTGTTGCAATATGACGCACAGTTTTGAGAAACTCAGAATGAGAAAATTTTCAAGAAGTTGGAGGATATGATTAAATGACTAGGAGGCTTATTTATGTTACAGAACATCTAAGCAAATACACACTGATAGCAGTATGAACATCTTACAATAGCCATAGAATATTCTTAAATCTTACAAGGCAGCTGCAGAGGAATTGAGATTGATAACTGCTTGAAAGGGGTAAACTCTTTACTTGTACTGCTCAAATCTATGTTATTCTCAGGGTAAAACACTCCACAACAAACAAAGGAGGTAAAATCAATCTATACACATATAAAAGGATTGATTTTAATTGCAATAAAGAATAAAAAAAAAAAATCACAAAACTAGACATCTAAACAGAAAAACTCAATTGATGATCTAAGATAATTTGGGGGGGGAAAAGAAAACAACTAAATATCACAACTTAAAAAACTCTACAAATTCATGGTGTTTTTACGAAGATCATTTTCTCATCTCATTTCTCTGAGTTGTTCCTTTCTGTACACTCAACCTACAGTTTAACCTGTTTGAAAATCTGTGGGATGTTTTTTCCTCTTTATATCTAACCCAAGCTATCACAGGTAGCCTCATTATACTCGCAGACAGATAATGCTCATAGTCGAAGTGCTTTTATTTGTTGTCAGACTAGTCACTGTCTTTCATCTGAAGCATTAGATGAAAACAAAAATGTGTATAAAACATTAATGATCTGTCTGTTGCATACTTATTATTTTCAACAAGAAAAATAGGCACAAAAATCAAATATAATGAGATCATTACAGAAGAAAAAAACAAGGTAATCTATTTCTAATATATAATACCACTACAGTGATATTAGCGATAATTTAAAGTAATCTGCTTTTCTTAGATATGCAAAATGCAAATGAGACATTTTACTAGTGCTCCCAACTCTTGCAGAAGTCACAGCAGTGATGCTAATGAGGAGATAAGGTTAATAAACTTTTATTTTTATATTATTATTTTTTAATCTATAAAATTTCATTTTGACAACTTTATTTGCAGATTTGAAAATAGCACTTCACATAAAACTAAGGTTCGCCTTTCATAAACTCTAACACGAAAATATTTTAAGTGACACGCTTGTGATACTTTCATTTTCCCTGAAACAACCTAACCACTCTGTGGATCCATATGTGTGAAAAATCAAGTAATTGGAATAATGTCAGGTTTTTGAGTTTTTCCCAATGCTCTTATCAACATTTGAGAGGTAAATCACTGTAATAATGACTGCTTAAATATAGATACCCACAGGTGCATTTGTGTCACAGATTTATCCTGTGCCTGGAGTTTCTTTAGAGATCATACTTCATCCTCTGAGAGTAAAGAATTTTGTATGTCATTATCTACAATTATGTTTGAATTTCAACATTCATATAGTCAAAGCTTCAGCAAAAATCAACAACTGGAAAAATATATTTAGTCTAAAAGGGGCTGCTGCTGTGCCTTTTCCAGAAAATAAACTGTAGAGGAAATTCTGCAGGAAATTTTAATATTACCATTCTAGTTCTAGATAAAAAGATAAATCAAAAGTTTTAATAGACTTGGAATAAATATTCAGACACATGATTGCATACCTGAACCTAAATTTCAGGGTAGACTTTTCAAATACAAATTGATTTCTTTTATCAGGAGTCCCCTTATCACCTTCAGCAGTGCTTGTCATTATAAATACTTAGCTCAAAAGTCTTACCTCTGAACTTCCAGCTTTCAGACTTCATTTCAGAACAAATCTCCACTATATGTACAAGCCTGCTTTATCAGCTTAAAAGCTTCTGCAGCAGCAAGCTGCATGACCTCTTAAAATGGAAGCTCACCTAAGGATCATTAGAGTTACAGGTTGTACAATACTATATCTAAAAAACAATTTTAATAGTAAATAAGCTTTTATCAGTTTGTAGTTGGCAATATCACCTGCGATAACAGCAGTAAGTACAAATCCAACTAGTTTTAAAACAAAATCTTCTTTCTGATTTGATTGGGGTGTCATAATCAAAGGAGCAATTTTAATTTATTTTAATTTAGGTATTACAGCTTTCTTTTTGGATCTTAAGAAGTATGTGAAGTGTGTTTCAAACAACCTTAAATTCTCTTCAGTATTTCAGCTATATTCTATTTTTTTTTAAATGGATTTCATATGGCCAATTTTGGGAAATGTTCTTTTGGAAATGTAAGCCTTAGATTTCTGGGCTAAAAAAGCAACAAAACAAAAATGACAACAGTCAATTCCCTTAGGACTCTGGGATGCTTCTCATCAGGACACAAACTTGTGGATGTTCAGGTTCCTCAGGTGGTTGTGAACCTGATCTTTGTTCACAGCAGGAGGGGCATTGCTTCCCCAATCCTTCCAAATCATTTTCTCAAGGGTTGTGTGATGGACAGTTGTCAGAGACTACTGAGGCAAATAAGCTGTTAAGTACCTCAAGTCACCAACCAAAATTCAGTCAGAACTTCTGTGGGCTGGTGCTGATAACTTTATGTCCTTTTGACCTCTGAGTTAGACTACTGAAAAGCTTTACTTTATTACCTCTTTCATAAAGTGCTGAGTTCTTACTAGCACAAAAAGCTGTTGAAAGCATTTTAAGCCACACTAAGCAGACCCAGTTTAATCCGATAGTCTTTGGGGGATTTACAGCAATATCTATTGTCAAACATTTATTAAAATGTATAATTGCAATACTGTCCAGCAGACTCTAGAACATATAACTCACTCACCCCAGATTAGTCTATTCACAGGTAAAGACTTCTCTGTTCTATAATACAAAAAAATACTACACTTCTACTCTTCATTAGTCTCATTCCCACACCAGTTGGAAATTCATTCAGACTGTAAATTTGCATGAAAGATATACAGAAGATTGTCCAGTATTTTGTTGTCTGAAAAGCACATTCACTCTGGATTGACGCTGCAATCAATCAGATGAATGCATCCCTTGAACCCAGCTTAGCACAGTGTCTGTAATAGCCCCATTGCATTTCATGATATCCATCTGTTTTGTCCCACTCGATGGATTGTGAAGAAAGTGAAGCTTTGGAGTCCCACTGAATAAAGTACACCCTGGTCAGCAGGGGCCACAGGAGTAATGGAGGCAGACAATGACTCAGAGGAATAATACAAAACGATTTATTGAGTTCAACAACCACAACTGGTCCACCGCCTCAAGGCAAAATTAGGCAACCTTCTGATGACAACAATAAACATTACAGTTAAACAGGTACTTTGGCACTGGCATCTTTTCTTAGTTAACTACTTGGATTTACTTATAGGCAAATTTAGGCAATGGCTACCAAAGAAAACAAGTGAAAAGAGAATGAAGGGAAAGAGTAAGAGAAAAATGAAAATAAAAGTGGGAGAGAGAGATTTTTCACTGCGTCCTCAGATCCAGCCTAGTCTTGAGCTGGGGTCTTCATCCGTGGGTGGCGGTTCAACAGAGACAAAACATGCATGTTCTCCTTTATATAGTCCAGATGGTTAGAGACCGCCCTTGGGGTGGCAACTCCCCTGCATCTGCACAGCTCAGGGTTCTAGATGATTCGGAAGTTTTTGGAAAAGGCATGCACCCCTCTTCCTCAGTAAGTTGTCATAAAAGGAAGTGGGTAGAACAGCTTCTTGCCCTGCCTCCACAGGACCTAATCTGCTCCCTCACCTTCCCTCTCTAGCCCAAGCTGTTGAATCAAGCTTCCCATTGGTCTCTTACATCATCCATCAAGGTGGTCTCAGGAATAGATCAGCCCAAACACAAATGAATACTGCTGGCCTAGGCACTTTGCATGAGACAGAAGACTCTCAGGTAGAGAGAAATACAATCTTATGCTTTCTTTTGCTCTTTCTTTCATTCTTTTTTAGCAGAAAGCTTTAAGGTAGCTGAAAGAACAGTACTTTTCAATAAATGACAGAACAGATAGACACCTGAATTTCTATTTACCACCAAAATAATAATAATAATAATAATCCAACCAAAACTAACACACGAACCAAAAATTCCTTATAAAAATTCCTTCTGCCTTTTTAAGGAGAACTGCATGCTAGGCCTGTGAGATCACTAGGAAGGCAAGGTAAAAACAATTGCTATAGACTTATAATTTAAGTTACAAAGTAAAGAGCCTTTGTGATATAATCTATTGACTTTCATACTTTTCAAATTAGAAAAATATACAATGTTGCATGTAAAACTTTCAGCAATGCTTCTCACTCTGGACCTGATTAAAAAGAAGCAATGCCTGTTGAGGCATGAAATATTTCTCAGTTTTATTAAAAGCAAACATTTCAGCAAGCTGTAGCCTACATATTACATGAAAATCTATAAAATTCCAGTAGCATAATTTTTGTGACTAATCCAATGAGACAGCACAGTCAAGCAATGCTTTGGAAATAAACAAAAAAGGGAAAATATGTTCGAAGGCAGCAGATCTATATTTTGAAGATAATTGCTACAAAATTAGATACATTGAAAAAAATAATTTCTAATAGGAAAACAGAGCAAGGAATTTAGGAGTAGGAGCTCAATCTAGATTTAGAATGCAGTAGAACATAGTTCAAAAATAAAAATTAATTCCTTGTCTGAATAAAAGTCACCAGAGCTGAAGATTAAGACATTCCACTTAAGAAACAAATCTGGAGGAAAAAGAAAACAAAATAAGAAGGAATACTGAAAGAAACCCCTGCATCATTTTGATTAAGGACTACTTCATAATTTTAAAACAAATATGTTGGTTCACAAATTGACTTAAAAATCCTTTTGAAAATATGTTATTATTTTGTTTAAATTGACCTTTCTCTATTTTATGCACCTTAAACATTTTAGATTCCTCACTGATGATAGCACTATTTCTCTCTGACATATTGAAAAATATTCCTGTCTGTCTGGGTGAATTATCAGTAATACATTCAACCTCATTTGGTGGGCACGTGACATAAAACTCCAAGATTTTCACAATTTCCATATTATTGAAAGTGTCAGTGACTATCTCCATTAACAACTGTGAAGTAATCAACCACAGAAAACTCAACTGGTAGTTGAGCCAAGGGCAGCATGGAGTTCCTGTGGTTTCTCTGGAAGACACATAATGTATTGAAAGGAAAATGCGATACAAGTGTTATGAATTCTAATGATAAATTTGAGCTGATAGCATTAATTTTATCTCTTCAGAGATTTCCAAAGGAAAAACATTTCACTATCTACCTCTACCTAGCCTTTCTTCTCCCCCTTGTACATTCACATAGGCCCAAAAATACTCATTAGAAGTAAAGCAATGGTCACTAAAAGCATTGCTATATCCTGAACGTAGCTATACTGGTCAGTACATCACATCTGAAGTTGCACAATATGTTGATAACTGTTGCTGTGATTCATTTGTGTTTAAAACATTTTGGATTATTCCATTCCCCTGTGTGAACCAGTCTTTTTCTGTCTCATATCACCTTTTATTTCAACTTTGTCATAAAGTTTGAGGTGAATGAGGTTCCATTAGGACTAGAATGTTTTTTTCAAGGATGCACTGATAACGTTATCTAAAAGGCAAAATATATGTACTTGCAAAATGAAAGCTCTGGGGCTAAACATCTACAACTCTACAACTTCCTGAAGGGAAGTTGTGATGAGGAGGGGGTAGGCCTCTTCTCCTACATAACTAATGACAGGACAAGAGGAAATGGCCAAAGGTTTTGCCAGGGGAGATTTAGATTAGTTATGAGGAAGAACTTTTTCTCTCAAAGAGTGGTCAGGGGCTGGAATGGTCTGCCCAGGGAGGTTGTGAAGTCACTGTCCCTGGTGGTGTTCAAGAATCGTCTGAACGAGGTGCTACGAGATATGATTTAGTAGCTTAGTGGGTAGTAATGGTAATAGGAAGATGTTTGGACTACATGATCTTGTAGGTCCTTTCCAACCTTGTGTTTCTATGATTCTATGATCTAGTGGAGTTCTCCAACTGCAAGTAAAAATCAAGATTTTTGTGACTCTCCTTCACATGATTGACTTAAACAGGATAGTGTTCCACTAAACCTCAAACAATAAATATTTTTGTGTCTACTGCTTGTATTTTCACAGAAACTATTCTTATGTGCAGTCTTGACAACTCAGGTTCTTAATATCTGTGAATCAAGAATTAGACTTGAAAGAGGAGTCATCTTGTTTTAAACTCTTTGGCAGAAGATATCCTCACACTAGATGTAATTTAAATTAATTATAGCTCCATATTATTGTTTTTTTTTTTTTTTTTAGTAAAAGCTCCATAGATTTCCATAGCAGATGTCTGAAAAATATATACATAGTATCAGTTTCTCAAAATTCAGTCTATAATACATACAGAGAGAGGTATGAAGAAACTTAAAGAAAATAACCATTTCCAACACCCCATGGTTTTGTTAAGTTATTACTTCACAGCATCATGAAATTGGTAGGAAAGAATAGCAATAGAGACAAAGCACAACATTCAGATATTGGGATTCAAACCACGACGTGAAAGGATGGCATAAAAAATATTTATAAAAGAGAATTAAAATCAAATAATAATGATAATAATTTGTTACGAAAAAGGTGTGGGCTGTTTCTATCATTTCCTCTGTTTGCGTGCACAAGCGTTTGAATGTATTAGCCCTTTGTCTGTTACTGAACCTTGAGATTTCATTGATCTTTTCTGCTAAAAAGCTGTAACTGTATCACTAAAAGAAGCTCCACTTGGAAATCGCCAAGCATATATTTCAGTGAATGTGAAATTTTCCAAGTTAAATTTGACAAAGATAAACCCAAGTGATTTTGTAAGCACACAGACCATAGTTCTTTTAAAACTTAAACTATAAATAAACAGATGAAAGACTTTTAAAATGTTTTTGTTGAAAATATTTCTGCATTTAGCATATATTAAATTATTGTTTCAGTTGTCAAGTCCTCTTCTCTTTCCACAATTAAAATGGAGGCCAGTTTTTCTCTCCATCTTCTCTACTATCCTAAACTACATTTTTTTGTTTATTTTGACATTGTTTTCTCTCATCTTAAAATGAAATTTTTCACTTAAAATCTTTCATTTTTTTTTTAATAATTCTAATGGTTTACTTTTTACTTCGGGTAAGTATTCACAATATGCTAAACAGCATATATCCAGTTGGAAGGAGATAACTGAAGTAAATCATATGGTGTTCATTAATGTGAAGTGATGGAAGGTGTCATGTTTTTACAGCATACTGAGAAGTTAAATACAGACACATACCCTTAAGGAAAGTCACAAAATTAGTAACAGTAATAAATTAGGCTTAAATAAAAACTTTTAGTCCAAATACTCACTGTTTTACAATCTGTACACCTCACACACAGAAGTACTTTCCTTAGTTGTAATACTGTCTGCCATAAGATCTAGTTTCTGGACTGACAGTAGTTGATATTCCTGGAACTACTTGAAGTAAAATGAAATAATCAGATTAAAGAAAAAAAAAAGAAGAAGAAGTACAATGAAAAATAAATAAAAAAAGGGTTTAACGCATCCTGGAGTAGTTTACAGAAGGCTGTTTGTTCATTACTTTTCTACATCCTGCTCCTCTATCAATTTACTCTGGAAAGTGAAAAAAAAAAAGAAAAAGAGAGAGAGCAAGATTTCCCAAATTTCCAGGGAATTGTTTATGCCCTACATAATAAGAAGAAAAAGAGGGATACAGGTGACATAACTGCAGAAGAGAGAGAAACTGAGAGTTAATTTAAAGGAATTAATAGATTAAATATATCTACATACTTCACCAGACCAGGACCCATTGCACTCACCACTAAAGAAAATCACTTGCTTTGTAAGCCTTTTTATGCTTACCCAGGTTTCCATCACAGCTGAACTGCATCACAGCTCAGAGCAGTGCCATTAGAAGTTCAGTGGTCTGATCTAAATTCCATCTTGCTTTTTTTAAGCATCTGTTTACATCCATATTCTCTGCATTCCACCCTGTTACAGCAGCTGTTTCTCCTCTCAGCTCCGTAATGTCTACTACCTATTTCATACTAATTTAAAGGGATTTGAAAAAAAATTAAAAAACCAACAAAAAACCTGTTCTCATTTCTCCGAAGAAGAAAATGAATGCTCTATGAAAAATTGGTTAAAAGTAAATTATTCTGAAATATCAAAAGTTTAGATAATGATTGTTTGAAAAAGTCAAATCATGACAACTGTAGAAAGATAATATTCAGAAATAAATATTATTTATATACTTGAATGCAGAACTATATATAAATTATATATAGCAGAAGTACTTATTTTATATAAATTTATGAATGGGTAAAACTTTTTCATATTTTAAATGAGCAATATTCTTTTGTTTCAAAATATTACACTAATCTTATTTCTATCCTACAGGCATAGTATCTCATTTGTAACATTGGATTTGAAATTGTGAGAGTGCTAAATGCTTGTAGAGAGAAGAAACATCTCTTTACGTGAGAGAATACAGAAAAAGGGAGATAAAAACAACAATAATGGTCTTGGGAAATTAAATAATTGAAAATCGTATCCCATGACAGTATAGTTATGTCTCAAACTACAGAACACTTTGGTGGTGTCAATCAGAAACCAGCAGCTCTTTCTCAAAAAGACATTTTGTTGGATCTTATATTGCTATCTGAGGATGTGAATTTGCACCAGAAGTGAGAATAAATCCTATTATGCATATGCCCAAAGAATCCTACCACCAGATGAAGAGCAATTACTAGACTGCTATTGTACTCTCCTCTGTACCTTCCTTCTTTATTTGCATGGTGGGCAGATAAGCCTTGGGAAATGACACTGCCCTGCACCTACCTGCCTGCCTTGGACAGTGAGCAGCTGTGCCTGCTCAGAGAGGAGAGCTACAGCAGCAGCAAATTATTTCCCTCCTGGGAAGATAGATGGCACAAGTGGAAGATTGTTTGAGAGAGTCTCATTCTCTCAACCCACACGTGGCACGTGGGTACATTCATATCTGTCTCAAAAAATGATATGTAATATATACATATGCTGGTTGTAGGAGGAAAATAAAACAAACAAGATGCTTCGGGTATGTCTTACACAGAATGAAACTTCTAGGCCTTGTTTACTAGCACTAAAATGAGGTTTATTTATTTGATCTAGCTGAAAAGTAAAAATCTGTAATTTGTTCTGATATCAGGATTGATATTAGAAACTGAAGCATAAAGAGCTTGAGTGTAGGTTGAAAATAAGACTTTTTCAAGGATATGAAAAAACACATTCTGATTCTTAACTTGGTCAATTACTTCCCAAAATACAGCAGGACTGCTATTAAGCAGTCCTTATTTTAGTCCTTTTTTAACCACCTTATTCATGTGACACCAGTCAGTGAATTTATTTCTATTAATTTTAAGCATAAGTTTAGAAATTTTCATAACTGGCAGTACAGTTACAAGTCATTTATTAATGCTGGCTTTACTGTTGCTTTCCCCTAGCATACATCAGCTGAATTGCATAACCCTTACATTTTTATCTTGTGTGCAACAAAGATGATAATCTGTCCCAGTAACCATCTTTTTAAACAGTGAAGCCTGGAAGCAATACCAGAAAAATAAAATGTGGAAAAAGTAAAGGGGATAAAGAATGATATGTTTACCCTTTGTAAACAGCTTTTGAATTAGAAAAATCTGGATTAAGGGAAAAAAAAAATCCTATGTCTGTGATTGATGTTTACAGAGCCATAAACCATTTTACTGTAAACCATGTGCCTAGAGGAATATGATTTATCAATTTTCTACACCAGATCTGCATCTATTGAGGAACAGTGTGCTTCTTCAGCTTCTTTTATATAGCACATTGCACAAACTTATTTCGAAGCAATTCACAAGCCAGTTCAACATATAAGCCGATATAAAAGGAAAGCATGACACTGAATAGACACTGATGATATTTAAAGAGAAAACTTTTCAAAGGAACTCTAAAGTTAACAGATATCCCATACTTTCCTGGATTTCTATTACTGAAATCTGATTTCACAGGAGGGAACAACATTTTCATTTTGTAATTATTTTTCATATAAATAAAAGTGTGGAAACACTTATGGGCTGATTCCATTTGAAAGTATGGATAAAAGTAGTTTAATTTAGTATGTATATAGCCCCAGCATTAACACAAATAATACCACTACTAACAATAGCTGGCAGTAGCAATCAGCTTTGCACAGATCTATTTTTTCTGTAGCTTTTAATTCAATAAAATATCTGTAAACATCTTTGCATGCTCAATGTTAATTATTTTCATGCACTCTACTTGAACTACAAGTACTTGACAAGTAATTGATATATTGTCTAGAAATCTCAGAGTAACTATGAGCTTTGCTAAATGCTAAATTATAGCTTTTCCCATTTCTAATTCTCCCAACATATATCCTCCAGAGTAAAAATCAAATTAAATAAAATAGCAAGCCTTCTCCTACTGGCTCAATGTATCATACTAGTTCCGCTGTTTCTGTTTTATTTCTTCTTTTATACTAGCCTGGAGATCGTTTTTACATGTAGTCTAGCAGAGCTATAACACTTCATATTTATGCTACCCTAAAAAATGACTGATTTTCTTTACCCATTTCTTTATATCTCCAGTGCACAACTGCCATCAGTTGTGTACAAATCATCCTTAGCAGAGTAGAAAAATGTGTACATAAAATATTTACCATCAAAGAATAATTACCAATATTTTGGAACCCATCTCAAAACCAAACAATGTTCTTTTGAAGATTTAAAAACATAAAGATGCCTATAGTTTCAGAAAATTTCTAGACATATAGGACCTTTATCAGTATCAAGGTAATTTTAATACTAGATTATAATATCCAACTTAATATGCGTGACTGCATACACACGTACATGCAAACATTTAATACCAAATCATTTGATAACTTATTTCTATAGTCAGTACCAATATCAAGTGGTATCTCAATTAAACGACAAAAAGAATAGTTACATAAATAGAACTACCTGTATTGAATCAGTCTTCCAGTTACTATTCTCTTATTTTCTATTTCACTTTTTACACTCATTATACTATAGAAGTACCTTCATTCACAGTTACAACATTGAATTATATGATATCCCCTGAAATGAGCTCTGTAAAGAACAGATTCTACTTATAAAGTATTATTAAATAGGACTTGGTAAGGGAAAGCATGTCAAAAAAACAGCTATTGTGCACAGTCAACCAGTCAAGTAAATGTGCACTACATGGCTGAAATGGTTACAACAAAATGAAGTTATCTACTGTAGGAGACAACATCTGTTCTGAATTATTCCACCAACAAAAATCTTGTTGACTTCTTACAAAAGCATATTTTATTCAAAGTTAATTCAAAGCCAGTTAGCTACATGTTTGATAATGCAGTCCAGCAAATTTTACCATGACTGTCAAAATAATTTTTATTTTTTTAAAAACTCTGTTAAAATAAAAATAAATAGATAACAATTGTAACATTTTTTCTCAGTGTCTGATTTCCCAGGAAAATTTTGAAGATAGTTCTCTAGTGTGCTCTTACTGTATAAAGTCATGTGAAAATGGTGGAAGGTGTAATTGGAGGGAAAAATAAAAAAAAAAATCTATTTAGTGCTGCTTCATATTTTTTCATAAGAACAAGTGACTTCTGCAGCAACTTTTCTCAGCTAGAAGTTTAGCCAGTCTTAATTCCCACTGAGAACACCATAACCCAACAAAATAGTTAGACTTACACTAGTGGCACAGAAAAATTTTTAGTTGTTCCTAGTAACTTCCATTTCTTAATCCGACAGAGCAGAGAATTCCAGTTTCTGAGAACTTTCTAAAAGACTGATGTATCCTGTTTTCCCGCCCCCCTAAGTTACTGTGGATAAGGAGCAGTTAGGCAGATTATTAAGGCTCTCACTAATCTTATGGGATTTCTAAAAGCTTGAGGGTTAGCTATAATTGCATTTACATTGAACTTAACCACAACATTATACCATAGATGCTGTACTGCTCACAATGCTGGAAAATAGATTCTTAGACTAGCTGCAACTACTTACAAACAAAACCAAAAATGAACAAGAACAAAACCATCTGCTTTTCCACTTGTTCATTAAGTACACCTAAAAGCATGTTTGATGCTATTCCACTCATCTCAATAGACACATTAGTATCTCTATCTTGGGGAAGAAAACATTGCTGAACATTGTCCTTTGAGTGTATCATTTTTCTAGCATATGCTTTTCATGTGAAATAAATTACAAGGGACAGAAAATGGTAGTTATTGGGAAGAAACGAGATAAAGGAAAATAAAATGGTTTCACAAAATAGTATGATTCCTATAAGGAGCAAGCAATTTTGCTTTGCATACTTAAATTTTCATGTAAGCAATTGTTCAGAGTCAACAATTTTTTAAACTTTTTAAGCAATATAGTTAGCAACATATACTGCCAAATCCCTATAGTCATAATAGTCATCAAATACAATAATGTTACAGTTTTTGAGGTAGTAGCTGATATCAGGTCAATAAATGACATTTTCAAAATACTCAGAATTCATACTATAGAATTACAACAGAATTTTTTTTTTTTTTAAGGGGACAAATACTAACCCTCTCAAAGATTTTCAAGATCAACCCATTGATCAAGAATTTATCTTCCAGTTTTCTCTTTTCATCAAGATGAATGTGGTGGAATGAAATATGGATTGATTGGCTTTGAACACTGGAAACAGTAAAATTTGTTATCTTTTTCAATAAATTAAGCAGAGAATACTCAAAAGTTAGAGTGTTTAGTCCTTTTCTTTTGATAACTTTTCAAATCACAAGCAAATACTTTAGAATTAAATACTTCTGATTAGCCAGAAGAAATAGTTATTTAAATAAAAAACATAATACTGTTTTCCATTTAACATTTTTTTCCCCATTATCCTATTTATAACTATTTGTATGGCTTCACCGTGGGAAGGTCATGAGTGTTCGACCTGCTGGCCTTCTATGGTAGAGTGACAGCATCAGTAGACAAAGAGAATCACAGAATCACAGAATTGCAGGGGTTGGAAGGGACCTCGAGAGATCATCGAGTCCAACCCCCCTGCCAGAGCAGGTTCCCTACAGCAGGTTGCACAGGTAGGCGTCCAGGCGGGTCTTGAATATCTCCAGGGAAGGAGACTCCACAACCTCCCTGGGTAGCCTGTTCCAGTGCTCCGTCACCCACACTGTGAAGAAGTTCTTCCGCATGTTGGTGTGGAACTTCCTGTGCTCCAGCTTAAGGCCATTGCCCCTTGTCCTGTCCCCACACACCACTGACAAGAGGTTCCCCACCTCCATTTGCCTCCTGCAACTAAGATACTTATAAACATGGATCAGGTCCCCTCTCAGTCTTCTTTTCTCCAGGCTGAACGGACCCAGATTACTGAGCCTCTCCTCATAAGGGAGATGGTCCAGGCCCTTTATCATCTTTGTGGCCCTCCGCTGGACTCTTTCCNCGTTGATGAAGACATTCAACAAGACCGGACCCAGCACCGACCCCTGGGGAACTCTGCTAGTTATAGGCCTCCACCTGGACTCCGTGCCGCTGATCACTACCCTCTGAGCTCAGCCAGTCAGCCAGTTCTCAACCCACCTCAGAAGACAACAGTTGTTATCTACCTGGACCTGTGCAAAGCCTTTGGCATAGTCCCCCACCACATCCTTATCTCCAAGTTGGAGAGATACCGATTTAAAGGGTGGATTATTCGGTGGATAAGCAATTGATTGGAAGGTCACAGACAGAGGGTTGTTGTCAATGGATCTATGTCCAGGTGGAGGCCGGCAATGAGCGGTGTACCCCAAGGGTCTGTCTTGGGACCGGTGCTCTTCAACATCTTTATCAATGACATTGATGACGGAATTGAGTACAACCTTAGCAAGTTTGCTGATGACACCAAGCAGAGTGGTGCAGTCGATACAACAGCAGGAAGGGATGTTATCCAGAGGGACCTCAACAAACTCAAAAGGTGGGCCCATGTGAACCTAATGAGGTTCAACACAGCAAAGTACAAGGTTTTGCACTTGGGTTGGAGTAATCCCAGATGTACACACAGACTGGGAGAACTCCTTGAGAGTAGCCCTGCTGAGAACGATCTAGGGATCCTGGTGGATGAAAACCTGGACATGAGCAGCAGTGTTCTCTTGCAGCTCAGGCCAATGTTATCCTGGGCTCCATCAGGAGAGGGGTGGCCAGCAGGGACAGGGAGATAATCGTCCCTCTCCACTCTGCCCTCGTGAGGCCCCACCTGGAGAACTGCGTCCAGGCCTGGGGCCCCCAGTATAGGAAAGATGTGGAGCTGTTGGAGAGGGTCCAGAGGAGGGCCACAAAGACCATCAGAGCACCTCATGGAGCACCTCCCCTGCATAGACAGGCTGAGGGAGCTCGGCTTGTTCAGCCTGGAGAAGAGAAGGTTGCTGGACGATCTCACTGTATTTAAAGGGAGATTATAAACAGTAGGAAAATCACCTTTTTACAAGGGTAGGTAGTGATAGGACGAGGAGGAATGGTTTTAAGCTGAAGGAGGCAAGGTTTAGCTTAGATGTCAGGGGGAAAGTTCTTCACTGACAGAGTGGTGAGGTGCTGGGACAGGCTGCCCAGAGAGGTTGTGGATGCCTCATCCCTGGAGGTGTTCAAGGCCCAGTTGGATGGGGCCCTGGGCAACCTTATCTAGCACCAGATCTGGAGGTTGGCGGCCCTGTCTGTGGCAGGGGTGTTGGAACTTGATGATCTTTGGAGTCCCTTCCAACCCAGGCCATTTCATGATTCTATGATATTAATTTAGTATGGGCTAAATCAAATAGATATGTTCCAGAGAGGGAGAAAGAGCATTAAAAGAATATGCCTTCTGAGCAAGTAGTAACAGTTTGTAACAATTCTCTAAGCATTAATCATCTTTAGGGGAACAGATTGGAAACAAAAGAAGACAGGAAGAAGTTGTTAATAGCTTTTTGGATTTTTGCCCTTTTTCATTTGCTTCTTTTTTTTTCTGTTTTCTTCCTCTATTTCTTGACCTTACTCGCAGAAAAATCAGAGAAAGAAACATTTCTGAAGACCATGATTTTGAACTACTTAGCAAGGAAGATGTTGCAATTCAGCACAATGCAGCTAGCCGGGCAAGATGATAGATCAGATTCTCGGAAAATACTTCAGATTACTCTAAAATGAATTTATGTCCTTATTATTAACATATTTCTGGAAAACTGCTGAATGAAAGGTCATACAATTCCTGTACAGAAGTATTCCTTATGAATGTATGTTCTCAGAAAATCGCAGAAACACTATTTTCTGACTGAGATGAAAGGAATTTTCTTGCTGTTTTAAGACCGCCTTTCTTGCCCTCCATCCATTAAACCTGAAAGCCTAAATAATAAATTTCACAGAATCACATAATCACAAAATCACAGAATGACTGAGTTTGGAAAGGACATCTGGAGGTCATCTAGTTCAACCTCACTCAAGCAGAGTCTCCAAGAACACATTATCCAAGATTGTGCCCAGGTGGAATTTGAGTATCTCCGAGACTACACAACTTCTCTGGGCAATCTGTGCCAATGCTCAGTCACCCTCACAGTAAAGTTTTTCCTCATGTTTAATCAGAACTTCCTGTTTTTCAGTCTGTGCCCATTGCCTCTTGTTTTATTGCTTGGTGCCGCTGAGAAGAATCTGGACACATTCTCTTGACACCCTCTCTTAAGATACTTATAGACTTACAGAGCGGTTCCCCTCTGAGCCTTCTCTTCTCTAGGCTGAACACTCCCAGCTCCCTCAGCCTTTCCTCATATGAGAGGTGCTCACTGACCTCGATCATTTCAGTAGCCCTTTGCTGGCCTCACACTAGGAGCTCCATGCCTCTCTTGTACGGAGCAGCAGAGGTCACTCAACCTGCTGTCTGTACTCTCCCTAACATGACTGAGGATATCACTGGCCTTGGCCACAAGGGCCCATTGCTGGCTCATGGTCACCTTGTTGCTCATCTGGACTCCCAGGTCTTTCTCTACAGAGCCGATTTCCACCAGGTCAACTCCCAGCTTGTACATGGAGTTATTCCTCCCCAGGTGCAGGACACTACACTTGCCTGCGTTTAAATTCATCTTCTGTCCATCTCTCCAGCCTGTCAAGAACCTTCTAAACAGCAGCACAGCACTCTGGGTTATCAGTCACTCCTCCCAGTTTTGTATCACAAGCAAATTTGCTGAGGGTGCGCTGTATCCCTTCATTCACTGGTGAATAATTAAGCAGTACTGGATCAAGAATTGACCTCTAGGGAACACTGCTAGCTACAGGCCTCCAATTAAACTCTGTGACACTAATCACAACCCTCTGAGACCTGCCATTCAGCCAGTTCTCAATCCATCTCACTGTCCATTCATCCAGCCTGCACGTCCTGAGTTTGCCTATGAAGATATCATGGGAGACAGTGTCAAAACATTGACATAATTTCATTATGCATTCACTCTTAATTACAGATAGTGCTTCCCAGGGCTTCTACTGATTAGTTTGTACACAAATAATCCCCTAAAAACTATTCAAGGCTAGTTACATGAGAATGACCATGACAGACATAATTAGTTTTATTTTGTTTTTGTAAACAAATAAGTAAATATGAGTTGAAAAAAAGTATTTGTTACTCAATATATAGTCTGTTGATCTGATTTGGTTTGGGGTATTTTTATGCTCTCACAATAGCCTATGGTTCTTGATAACTTATCTGAAAGTAATTTCAGTCAGAAGGAACAGAAAACAGCAGATGAACTGGTGCTCTCCCTGGTGGCAGGGAGAGGTGAATATTTTATTACACAGTAAGCATTTCTCTTTGTGCATGTATTTTTCCTCAATGTAATCAGTGTCATAAGGACCACTGAGACCCTGCTGAATCAAATGATCACAAAGGGCCCGTGTGAACTCTGAACAGTTTGATGCTGTTATGACATTTATGTCCCATTTATTTAATTTGCATTATGATGGAGGGAATATTAGGGAACCATGGAAACTTCAAAGCAATTTAAATTCCTTGGAAGATTTAGTTTTAGCTACAGTTAACTAAATTAAGAAGGATTTATTTAGCAAACTGCAGATGTTATCTAGGACTTTATTCTTGCCGTTGTAATAAATCACACTGTTTAGGAGGAACTGTAAAAGGTCACTTTTGGTTATCACCATTTTTTTTAAAAAGTGATGAATGCAAATGTTGACACACATTATATATACAGAATGCATGAGCCATAATTGTTAATAAGTTTCTTAATGAATAAGTAAATCTTCAAAATCATTTAGCCTTCAATGCTTAAATACATTTATACAGAAATCATCAGAACTGGTCTGTGTGAGACTATGAATAGATTTATATAATTTAATGCACTGTCTTTTGTAATTCTTTTACTCACCCCTTACTGTAGTGAATAGATGTGGCTGTCAGATTATAGTGTTTAAATGACAAAACGTACCATGTAGCCATATATCTTTATAGGTTTTTTTTTCCTGTAAGAAGCACCAAGTGACTTCTTTACTAAGCTTCTTAACATTCCATTGACTTTATCACACTGAAGACTGAAATGCAGAAAAAATTAATTTTCGTCAACAATTTTGTTCAAGGGAGAAGAAAATGCTTCCTTCTGTTCAATTGCTTCAGGCTTGCTTCTTGGATACAGAAAAATGATGTTGGTATAAACTGCTGTCTTAGGCTTATAACCTCATCCAGCTGGCATCCAGAGGCTATAAATGTCACGATGCCACTCAAAGTGACAAACTTAATAAGCACATTCCAGGGATGGTATTGGCTCTAATATTGCCAATGAATGCAGGCTGTTATGAAAGTTTTTGTAGGCTTGCATTCCTTGACCAAAAGAAAAAAAGCTCTAACTGCAATCCATAAACCGGTGTAAATGATAGCTATTGGCCCTTAGAGATGTCTGTATATTAACCCCATTAAGTAGTTATACCTTGTGTAACTGCATGATGAAATGGAGCTGACAGATTCCCTTATGTTGCGTGTACAGCTTACAGCATTTTTTCTTTGGTGTTCTCCTTTTTAGATTTGTAGAGAAAGCATTACATAAACAATGTATTAGTAAAATAAAACACTTTTTTTCAAAATATTTCAATTCATATTCAACCTGCATATGAATTTATTATGACTTAACAAATCAGATATAATTCTATATCAAAATGAAATAAGAGGAATGTACTTCACAGAATCATAGAATCTTAGGGATTGGAAAGGATCTCTGGAGATCATCCAGTCCAATCCCTCTGCTAAAGCAAGTTGCTACAGCAGGTTACACAGGAGGGCATGCAGGCAGGTTTTGAACATCTCCAGAGAAGGAAACTACGCAACCTCTCTGAGCAGTTTGTTCTAGAACACTTCCTGTGTTAAGTCTTATCCTTATTCTTATCCTGTGATAAGAACCCTTCTCAGTGTCCTCCAAGTTGACCAGTCTCTCAGCCTTTCCTCATAAGGGAGATGTTCCAGGCCCCTCATCATCTTTGTGGCCCTCCACTGAACTCTCTCCAGCAGTTCCCTGTTTGTCTGGTACCAAGGGACCCTGAACTGGACACAGTACTCCAGATGTGGCCTCACCAGGGCAGAGTAGAGCGGGAAGAAATCTTCCGGCTTTAAGCTGTAAATGAAGAATGACTTCTTATCTGAAATAAAAACACATCTGTGTCACAAAAATTTCTAGAAAAATAATTAATATTGGTCATCAGAAGCACTTTCTGGCACTGGATAATATTAGAGTTACATCTAAAACTGATTGTTTTAATACATTAAATTGTGTCAGCTGGCATACAATTACTGCATCTCAGTCTTTTTAATGTGTAGTTAGATTACTTGTATCTTCTAAAATGTTTTTGTGTTGAATATGCAACTTAGTAAACTAGTAAAAAAAGTATACATTTACCTATATAGATACATGGAATACTTACATGACAGTTTATAGTACTTATACCAAAATTTTAACACTTTATATTTGTAACTCTTTCAAAAAATCTACCATGTGCTGCTTTCTTCATCTACCAATTTTTCAATACAATAGATAACGTACACTTAATAAGTTAACACCAATGATGTTTACACAAATTATAGCTACCATGAATTAGAGATGTAATAAATCAGAGATATAACAAATTCCAGGAGGAATATCCTTACTATTTACACACAGTCAGAGGAAGACCTAGGTCTTATATTTTTAAAACGACAGGTGAAAATTCTTTCACAAGCAGTGGACCATAATCTATTGTAAGAAATTATGTGATACTGAAGGTTAGAGCTGGCTCCCACAGAACTGTTTGTAAAGAAGCAGCATTTGAAACCTCATCCTTTATGTATAATTATAATTGTATATATTATTATAATTTTGAATTAAATATTTACTAGTTAAGGACAGAGTGCATAAATCACATTCAAGTGAGCTGCATCTCTCACTTACACTTTTGTCTTTTTGTCCACTTCAATTTTAGCCTCTTTTTGAATGTAACTACATTCTGATACACTAAGCACCAGCAAACTTAACTGAGGCAGAAACTACACAGTCCTATTCCCTCTGCAGCATACTGTAAACCACTGCTGATTTTACATCCATCAAGATAGTTCACCCCAGTACATCAACTGAGAGCTGAGAATCCATTTGCAAATGCACATTCAGGCTTGCTGCCTTAGAGACTGCCCAGAGGGTATCTAGATGACTGATTTCAAAACAAAGTGTAACACAAAGTTTCTCTTATGTTCTGAATAAAAATATCATCTCTGTGGCTTGACAGCTGAACGTTATCCAGTCAACCAAAACTATGTGCTCATTCCCTGTCTTTGCTGTTGGATTATCACTGCCACTATGCCTTTGAAATGCACTACACATATCTTTCATTTTCTCTATTCCTGAATAAACACACTTCTGATAGCAGAAATCCCTGCTGTTCCACTAGCAGTAGATAGAGAAAGATGGGAAAAAGAAAGCTTCAGACTTGAATAAGAAATGCCTCAGCTACATCATCACACAGCAAACAGAGTTATTTCTAATAGAATTGAATTATGCAATTTCTAAAGTGTATTTTGAGTATAATTAGCAAATACGTTATTACCACAGAATGGCAAATCTCTCTTTTAAACACAAAAATATTGTAATATGTCTTTAATTATACAACAAGGCGTTTTAAGTTGTATCTTTTTTTTTTTTTAATTGCTTATCTGCTTTGGTTTTCCTATGCAAATATACATGTGAGTAAAGGAGACATTAGGGTAATTTGTTACAGTAACAGAACCAATAGATCTATCTGATTAATATACACCACTGTCCCGCTCCGATTATCGGAGTGAGAGGAGATTCTGTAACATACCCGGAGTGAGATTAAGACACAAACGAGGTCAAATGTTGTCCGACCAGTTTAATAGGAATTCTGGTCAGTGAGGGAGATAGGGATGGGGAAGCAGGCGATAGTAAAAGATAGGAAGTAAGAGCAAGGGTTACATATAGAAATCAGGGACAGTCACCACCATGGATCCCACGCCGTTCTATCAGACCAGGAATATCTTCAGGCCTTTGTGGGAGCGAGGGAGCGTGAGCGCAGGAGGAGCAGCAGCAAGCAGGCATCAGGCCGTCAGGTCTCAGGCAGCAAGCAGGAGCAGGCTTCAGGCAGCAGACGTCAGGCATCGTCAGGCATCAGGTCATCAGGCAGGAAGCAGGAGCAACAAGCAGGCATCAAGTAGCAGGGCAGCAGGACCTCATGTCTCAAGCATCAGCAGGTATCAAGCAGGTCCAGCCAGGCATCCGTCAGATATCGGTCAGACATCAGCCAGACAGCAGCAGGTAGGCAGCTGGTAGGCAGCAAGCAGGCAGCTCCTAGGCAGCTCCTAGCATTTCCCCCGTTGGAGGTGGTCTTTTTATCCTCCTTTTCGGGCAGCATGACATTCCTGGGCACCCAGGTTTGTCACGTATCACACGAACGGGCATGGACGGTGCAAGCCCGGGCTTGCCCGTTCCCTTCGGTGGTTGCCTCCCCCAAGGCGCCAGGCTGAAAGGCTGCTCGATGGCCGTTTAGCGGCTGCTTGTCTCTCATTGTCCCTGGTCTGCAAGCCTTCGGGCAGGTGGGCAAACTTTGAGACAAGAGAGTTCTCACAGCAAACTTTGAGACAAAAGATTCCAAAACAGTCTCTTACAATCACATGAAATAAAACAAAACAAAACATTTGGTTCTGAATGAGCAAGGAAACAACTAGTAATGCAATAACTTGTGAACAAATTAATTTATTTTACAAACAATTATAATTTATAAGCTTTTTAAAAAACGTTAATAGATATGAGATGGACACTGTCCTGTTTTGTGCCCTGATACTTGTAAACTACTTGCGTTATACATGATTAACGATACAATGGTGTAAGTAATTGAAGAACACTGTCTCTAGTAACGTTGTTAAATAATTTATGTACTTATCAGGTAGATTTTCTCAAGATGTATAGTCTACAAGTAGCCTAGAAGATAAGTAGATATTATTTTAGAAAACAATATTGTTATCATAATTGATTTTATTGACCGTGAGAATGTAAAAGTTACTTCTTGGTGTTCCAGTACATACACAATTGTTCTCTGTACAGCTAAGTCTTTTGGTATGGGTAAGGATCATTAGGCATTTCAAACTGCACAGTTCTTGCCATTTCCCTGTAAAGACCTGGCACTGTTGTTGTTTGCCTTTATTTAGTTTAGGAAAGTACAAGTTTATACCTTATTCATTTGAGAGTATCACTCTTTTTAAAAGATCATTAATACTACATTGGAAGAATTGTATAAAATTTAATGTATACTTTCTTAACGCAACAAAAATGAAAGGTGCAATTTGTCCTATTATACCTGATTTATTACTATGGAGTAAATATAAACAATGGAATACAGGCAAAATGTTCTTTTACTGTTTGAACTTTTTTTAATAGGATATGATTTTATGTTCACAACAGAAAAGATACAGTTTCACCATTAAGAAAAACCATGACTTCAGTTAAACATCCATCCTACTTCAGAGTTAAACTCAAGCCACGTATTTGGGGGAAAACAAAATAGCTGTAGTTAATAAAGGGAAAATGTGTTGTAATTGGTATAAATAAAATATTTTTGTAATTGGTATACATAGGATATTGGTATAATACACACAATTGACTAAAGATGCTGTTTCCATAGGGGGAAATATATTTGGGGTAAGTCAAGGAAAAATAGTATTTCAAATATGTTAATTAAAAGTAAAAGAATTCTAACACTAACTTGTGGCCAATGAAGGAGAGATTTGGTAAAAATGATGAGTGATGCAAAACAGAAGTCCTCAATAACTATTCTTCGGATAAATAGAGTGGTTTTTTAGGCACCACTCTATTCAACAACTGAGATTCACCTCAAGATTGCTATTTTTTAGGGAGCTTTAGGGGGAAAATGAGCAATAAACTTCCAAATTGGATTGAGTTTGCCTCATTTCACATCCTTAAGTATAACTTCACAGGTGGAAGCAGTGAACCCTGCAAAGCTCTTAAAGTGAAAGCTTAGCAACTTCAATACTTCATGCCCTCAGTGAAGACCACAGCTCTAGATATGGTGATAACATTGCAGGTTTTGCTATCAGCCAGATGAGAAGGATAATTAAGGAAAAAATTTTCAATATAACACATATCATGTTGTTTCTTGTTTTCTGCTATCAGAAATAAAAAGTAAAACACCACATCAAGATCAGGCCAATACATCTTAACTACATTAAACAAACATCTGTTTTATTTATACATGTCATTTATTAATTTTTCATAATTTCTGATACAGCCTGTACTACAGCAAGGTATATGCCACCGCAACAGAAAAGGTCCTAAAACTCTTACAATTACACCATTTCATCTTTTCTTTCTTTCTCCAGCTCCTCACCAATCTTCTTCTCTCAAGCTTCCTCTTAGTCTTGTCTTTCTCAAGCTTCTTCCTCAATCCTCTCAAGCATTCCCAAGCTGCTTTCTTCTCTGCCTGGCTGGCCTTTATCTAAGCCTGGGGCAATCCCTCCCCAGGTCCACCCCTTCTGGTCACAGGTGCAAGTGATTCCCCAGGCCAGCCACGCCCCTCCATCCTGTGCTCTATCATCAGTTCATGCTGGGATCAACTGTTTCCCTACAGCAACATAAAAGAAAGCACGTATATCTAGAAAAAATATTGCCCAGAGAAGTTTTTTCCCATATTTTATTCTGTGCACAAAGTAACTTGCTTGTTCTTATGGGGGTAAAGCAAAAGAGATTTTTTTTTTTTTTTTACGGATTCCCTTTACTCTTACTCAAGTGAGAAATGTTAATAAGCAGCATAGTTGGTTTAAGATTGTGTTATCAGATCTGGTTTAACAAATAACAAGAAATGAATCCGCAACAACAGCAAATACTCCTAAAGCATGATCCCCAGAAGAATACAACTTTGTTTATTTATGACTTAGTTGTAAAGTTCTTGCTTACCTTGCTGATCTTTCTTCTTCTGCTTTTATTAATAAGTTCTACAAGAACTTCAGAAGCCTCTTACACCCCTTCAAGTGCTCTAAACTTTACCTCTGCCTATATCTCTCCTTTTATATCTTTTTGTTCTTTAGAGTCTTTCTGAATTCCCTTCCATTCTCATTCTACGCTTGTTTCCACCGGACTGACCATTAAATCTGGAAGTACCATGCTGTGCAAGGAAGTCTTGCAAGAAATTTATTTTTTTCTTAACACAGATACTACACTGATTGTGAAATTGTTTTCAGAAAGGGAATTTATCTCAATTTGTAACACACGAAGCATATACAACTATATGCCAGGTATTTGAAGAGATGACAAGCTCATATTATGGACCATGAAATAAATCACGTCGTTGCCATGAAACCAGTGTTTTTAAAAACAGTGTTACCAAAGGTAGCCCTCTGCAGATTTGTCTTTGAGGATGAGCATCTGTGTAGAGGTACTGATCACTTCTGCCTAAACTACCACTAGTATATTCTCAAATGCCTTATGTTGTAGTGTATTCTGTTTGTTGGCTTGCTTCACTTTACATTTCCTTGACTGAAAGTCTCTGGAGTCTTTTTTTTACAAGCGAATTATTTAGAGTGGATCATTGTATTCATTGTCTGCCTGAAGGATCTGAATTTATGGAAGTTGAACTTGAATATCAAAGTATTAAATCACTGATTTTCACTGTTTTGGTCCCCTCATAGTCAACACAATATACATATGTATTTACATGTATATATGCATTTATATACATAAATGTATACCTGTATATCTAACTACTTTTCAAAAACTTAGCATATCAATCTGGTATCAAAGTCCAAGATCATTTATATACACTAACATCCCTTACAGTCAGAAATCAGGATGCATACATCTTTAGGAAGAATCTACACTGTAACGTACTTCCCATATTGCTTATTGTAATACTTAAAGTTCAATTAAATTAAGAACTTATCATACATTCTTTTAACATTTTTTAAATAAGATTAATCATGCAGCTACATTTTATGAACTTAAAATGAATCATATTTCAAACAAGGCATCTACATCTAGTACCATTTAATAAAGTGGTTCAACATTTCAGTTCCCTTTGTGGATATGTGAAATAGAAATAGCACATTTCCTAACAAGAGGTAACTTCCTTTTACATGTACACAGGTATTTATTATATTCTTTGTTCTCATTATATTTACTGAGATTGATATGAATGAGCAGGATATGAGTAAATTGCATGCATTCTGCTTCAGTGTTCTTCTATGATGCCGAGTATTTATAAATGTTACATTAAAAAGTGAACCAATATTACATTATAAAGTGAACCATTAACACAGATTCTGCCAATGAAACACCCACCACTTTGAAAAAGCCCTATTCCTACAGATATGCGTTTCAAGCTCTGATGTGTACGTTAGATCACAGTGTACTGTGTCCAGCTTTAGAATCCCCGTATTGGGGGAAAGTTATCAATAAAAAGGAGTGAGCTCAGGGGATGACCATGAAGCCAATCCGTGTCTTGAGCACTCACCCTGCCAGCAGAGTCTGCAGGCCTGGGGGTTGTTTGACCTGGAGAAGTGATGGCTTCATGGGGGAACCTAAGAGCAGCCCTCCAGTACTCACAGGGTATTCAGAAGACCAAGTGAGGCTCTTCACAGGGATGCATGGTGACAAGACTACCATTTTTCACTTCATCAAAGTCATCGTTTCCTTTTTTTAATCATATTTTAAGAAACAAGGAAAGATGAATAAGTTTTACTCAGAAAAACATAGAGAATCACAGAGAGAAAAAGATGTAGAGGAAGCTATGGCAGATATAGACAGAAAGGAGAGGTGTGGCTTCTTGGGAAAAGAAAATATTCGCAGAAACATCTACATTACTATGAGCTTTGTCTCCAAGTTGAAAGTCTGGGTACTCTTAAGGACTGCTGGTCTTAAATCACTCATTTATCATTAACTGTCAGCACAGGAACACTTTCTGTTTTTCTTCCAGACTTCAGGTTTCTACTGAATTTTCTGGTTATGCTATGCATATCTAAATTTTGCCTTCTGTTCTAAGTCTTGTACTCTCATTTGTGGTAGGCAGTACGCACTGAAAATTAAATCTATACCCAGAGCACCCCTTTTTTTTGAAATATATTTCTTTGAAGGATTTATACTTTTCATACAGTTTGTGGGCTGTTTCAGATTCACTGAAGCAAACTACAAATCGTGATAGGAAAAAAGAAACTCATAGAACATAATAAGATGTTACACAAAATATAGGAATACTAACCATGTTGTTTTCAAACATTCTTTTCTAATCCCTGATCAGATTTCCAGCATTTGGCTATGACCAAAATAAGCAAGACAAATAAACCTAGCTTCCTATGCAGCCAAAAATTTCACAGGTTAGAAGTCCCCCAGGACGTTTTAAAAAAGAAGACAACATTGAAGCTTGTAGCAGTATAGTAATTTATACTGCTGGGACTTGTTCCAGCAGGTACATAGAAGAATTCTACTGGCTACTCTTTTCTTCTCTTTCATCTCTGATTTTCTCCTACTGCTTCGCTTTCCTAGGCATAAATAAAATGTAATCTGTCTTATCGTAAAAAGAACAGGCACACATTTCATTGCCTCCTCCCAAATCCTTCCCCTTTTCCCTATCTTTAGCTCAAATTTCAGTGAACATGTTGCTACTCTGAATAGATTTTCTGTCTTTCAGAGTCCTCTGGACCCTTTGCAGGACAGTTTTACCCATTGTACTCTCCCAGATTGTTCTTGATCAAGTGTATAATAGCCTCTGGTAACCTAAAACTCAGAACCATATTTCTCACTAGGTCAGCTGCCTTTGGCAAAGGTCTCATTCCCAAAGGCTTATTCTCTGCTTACTGATATTGTCTTAATTCCTTTGGAACACTCTTGCTTGTTGCATTGGGATATCTTCTGAATTGTATTTTTATCCGTCATTCAAAGCTTTGCAACAGTTACATTGGTCTTTCACTGATTGTCTTCTTCTGACATGAATATTAATCTTGTGTCACCTTTCTGCAGACAGTAAATAAGATATTCACCTAATTGATAGTTGATTTTTTTTTTTTAACATGTAACATCTTCCATCAAGATTCATTACTTTCCTATAATCTGAAAATCCAGTTTCTGTAAGTCAGTACATACAAGTGTTTTGCACACCTACATTTTCCTTCTGTTGCCTTCCAGGCAGTGAAAACTCATCTAAGCACTTATTAGCTCACATCTCAATAGTGACATTTTCTATGACCTTGAAAAATAAGATTTTCTTCCACATATGAATATTGAAAAGAGCCAGAGGAGTGGTGCATGTAGCCTTTTGCAGGCTGACAGGTCTAAGCTTTGTCCGATATAAGCTGATCAAAAAAATACATGTGTAAGAGGATTTACCAGTTTGAGCCTAATGGCTTGTGGCCAATCCTTCATCTCTATGAAATACCTCGTCACTGTAACCAGAGTGGCATGACGATGGTACATTGGACATAGCACTCCAAAGAGAAAAGAGTTGCGAAAACTTTCAATATCAACAGTGCAAGACAGAAAGAGGTATTGATATACTTCCCTCAGCGTGACAATTCAGTCAAGTTCAAGTGTGGTATCTTAGTTCTGAATCTATACAACAGCTACAGGATGCGACCCCCAACTTTGGCCCATAGATAAGCCGCTTACTAGAGGATATATAAATCAAAAGAATTTAAACCTTCTTTATATGAAACATACAAATTCATAAATTCAATATTCATGTATAACATGCTATGAAAAAAGGAACTGAAAGTCTTGTTAAAGTATTAGTATTTTTGCATAAGATCTATATTAGTGTCTTTGTCACAATAATCTGATATGTTGTTTGTGAAGATACCTTTAAGGAGGGAAATGATTACACTGACATTAAAAAAAATTACATTTCAGCATAGTAGTATTCATAAGTGGTAGACATGTCCTTGTGTGCACTTTGATGTAATACACTCTGCAGCACCAAAAAAAGATAACAAAATTGGTGCATAGTACTGAGTTCAACTCTAATTGGCATTAATTAAGAGCATGAATCACATGTGTGAGAAAGAAAGATACTATTAAATTATAGTTCTGTCTTAGTCCTTTCTTGTTAAGCTTTCTTTCAACTTTCAAAGATACTACTCTGCCATAGTGACAGTCAAATGACAACGTGTTGCTCTGCATCTTCAGAGAAGGCTAAGATATCAGTCCTTTTAAATCCATCATCCTTTGTGATTTCCCCTCCTGTCTACTGTATTGTTCACTTTCAAAGTTATCTTCCATTCTCATAGACTTTTCTATATGATGTTTTCTTTAAATATGAACTATAATAATTGTCTGAAAATTATGCCTTTGGGAGATTTATTCTTCTCCAACTTGTTCTTTATTTTGTACTGTAGTGAAAATGTGCTCTTGCTTCTCTCTGAAAAAAATGAATATGACCTTAGGAAATAAAGGCAAAACAGAGTAGTAATTGCCAAAGATGAACAACCATAAAATAATATGTATTTCAGGTAAAGACTGTGTTGCTAAAAACAAAAACATTGTAGTACTACAGGCAGTCAGAAGACTGAGACAATTCATCCAAATCTATTTCACACTTTAAGTTGATGTTTTTATGTAATCCTCGTTTCAGTTCTGGAAGAGCAAAGCATTGCTTTGCTTAATATAGAAGTTTAACTCATATCAAGTGTATGCTACCAATGCAATAAATACACCTCTACTTTTAACAGTGGTATGAGTATATATATTAGATAACAATTTTTCAATGCCATATATTATTTTGGTTTTATGACATTATAGAAAAGTGATAAATGTATTTCTAATATCCTGATTTTAAAATTGTATACTCAATGAGTGTTGTCTTTTAAGCTGCATTGCATTGCTTTCTTTCTGCTTTATCATATTGATATAATTTAGCATAATCTTGTTTATTGAAAATTGTTGTGACTCAATTTCACAAAAGGAGAAGCATATGTACTATAGATTTTAAAAGGGTGAGAACTGTAATAGGTATGCATCAACTTGATTGTGAATATATAAGACAGCAAAAGATTTTTACCTTCCACTTGTAACCTAAGGGATATATCTCCACCACTTAAAGAAGGTACTTGAGATGACAGAGAGATACAGAGCCAGATCTTGCATCAAAATTTACCAGCACATCAGGGTATTATCATACCATCCCAACTGCCATGGTTAGAGTACTTTTCAGTACAGTGCATAACAGAAACAGGTAATTTGTCTGTCCCATTCATATTCATTTCTCCCACTTAACACAGCCAAACCTTGTATATACATACTTACCTTACTGTTCAGGATGAATAGACAGGTAAATTTAGACACATCTAAACCCACGGAGAGGCATTCTTTGTCCTTTTAGTACAGTAGTTGCATGAATGCCATCATGCATTAAAGATTCAAAGCCGCTACTGTTTTCAGAAAAGGAAAAGCAAAGTCAAAGTATGTCTTCAAGTGTACTGAGCTTGTCCTGCAAGACTGAGTTCCCATACGCCAGGTTAATACTCTGTTTGGGTAGTATTACTGTGAAGAGCTGGGGAAAAGTTCAGCTTTCTTTGCTGTTATTTCAGGAAGTTACGCAGATAGCAGATCAGTTTCATCTCTCTGTAATTCCCCAGGTGTTCGGGCTGACTAGCTGTGTGAGGAAAATAAACATAATCTCAAAAGTATATAGCGGGAACATAAATGCTGCACCCTCAGACTCTCTGGAAGTTGCCCTGGCCTTCCAGGCAGGGTCCCTCAGTCCACCATGAGCTCCATTAGCTCTCCATTACTCACAAAGAATTTCTGCCTCCCTTAATAAGCTACCTTTATTTTTACAATTGCTGTGATGCTCTATTTTGTATTCATCTACTGTCAATTTCCAAATGAATAAAATTAAAACAATCCTGGGTTGCTTTTCCTTCTATCTTTTGTGCAAAGAAAAGAAAATGGAGGATTAAGAAGAACTGTATCTCTTAAAAAAAGTGCTGTAAATGTAGTTTTCTTGCACTGTTTTTTCTTAAGGAACACAGAAGGCAGAGATTTCAAAACTTCCTAGAAATTATGCTTTCAGCAGAAATCCTAATTACATATTTGTAAATTATGTTCAAAAAACATCTAAAGGCTATTAGAAAAAAGATTGTTTACATATAAATACAAAATTTTATTTAAAATCTCCTCTGACACTTCAGAGATAAGTACTTTGTTCAACTTCTAAACAGTAAAACCTGCAACAGATCTGCTACTGTTATAAATCAGTCCTGTGAACTTTTAAGTTGGAAGTATCAGCTTTTGTGAGATTTTAATCTCCCTGCTTTATATCTGAGAAAACCTTAGGTCAGATAGACATGTTATAGAATTGTATGTAGTATATTTATGTAAAATAGCAATTTATTTTTCTTATATAGTTTATGTTTAGTTACTCAATAGCAGCTGACTATTGGAGACATGGAACCTGTCATTTTATATAGATTGGATTGTTTCATATAGTTTTCCCTCCTGCTTTTGTTGTCTTTTACTATTTAAACTGAAGTGGCTTTTTCAGGCATGAACTTTCCCTCCTTTCTTACATTCTAGTCATTCCTTCCTCACCAGAGTCAGCTTTTTTTTTTTTTTTTTTTTTTTTTTTTTTTTTTTTTTTTTTTTACGAGCTGTCTTGTGTTTTATATTTCTGCTTTGACCGGGCACCAAATATAAGTTACCATATGGGCTGTGGGGAGGGAGGGAAATAAGCTGGTGTACCACATCTGTACAGCTGGCTGTTGAAATCATTCACCCTAAAGGTAACATGACTTCCACTGAGGGTGGGTCAAACCTTTTATTAGAAAATATTGGCCATTTTAGTAATTTATTTAAATAATCTTCTCACCTCCTACGCATACTCTGAAAGATAATTTCCAGAGGCCAAGTTATTTAAAATCTATTTTAAAAGCACAGGAGAAAATGGCATTCATCATATTTAAAGCAATTACACAACCTGAAAAGCTACTGTAATTATTCCAGATTTTGCATAAATTCATTTTCAGAAATCTGTTGATATATATGTACACATGCAAGAACTCATTAATCCATAAATTTCTTACTGGCTATTTATTATAGAATATGGAAAACTTCACAAGTGCAGATAACTATCTTTGTCACAGTTGGTACAAGTGTTAGACTTACTTCCCAGGTAACAAAATAATAAACTTGTCAAGGCTAGCAAAAAGCTTCAGATTAACTTGGAATGAAACTAAGCATTTGTTCTTCTCACAGCTGAACCATGTGATGGTGTTTCCACCAAAACCAGCACTTAGCAGAGCTACATCAGAGGACAGGCATGTGATATGCTGAAACTCAATCTTATCCCTATAACTTTGGGTGTGACAGAGGGGCAGGAGGAAGTCAGCCACCTCCCTCCCCCCATCCCATTAGGCAGTAGCTCTCATCATCTGTAGGTGATGAGAGATTATCAAAGGCTAAGAATAGCCCTGTTTCCTTTCTAGCCATAGTAATTCCCACTCTTCCAAGAAATAGAATATCGAAGTTGGGATTGATGACTACACAAGTCCTACAACCATCCTTCCTCTTCAACTTTTCTCCCATGGTTGATTTGGGAAGTATAAAGCATCTCTCTGCCAATTCTGGATGAACAACGGTCTGACTACAGCCTCATGGTTAAAATACAGGAATGAGAACACTCAAATTTATGAAAGGAATTCAAAATATGGAGAAAAATCAAAGGTGCTCTGTGGCACAAAGCTATGGCTAATGATTATTTCCCAACATTGCTCAAATGCTATTTTAATCTTAAAGGCTTGTGAAAGCACATCATTTGTACCACCCTCTTCAGACTACCAAAGAAAACAGATAAAGAGGTAGAAACATATTTAGGTGCAAAATTCTGTTGCAAAGCGGAACTAAAAGTTTAATTTCTTCCTTCTCATGGATTATTTTTTACACATGATTCAACAGCTCTCCAGGTTTTTTTTTCCTCCTATGTAAGCAGGCTTCACAAGTCATTTAGAAAAATATTATTAGCAGGAGAAGAGAGGATCCCTGAGAGAGTATTTTTTAGTAAATTGCAGTCCACGTGGAAAAACAAATCATTGAGAACCATTCTGCTAAGCTCTTATTTATTAGTTAGGGGCTAGTAGTTCTTACAGCAACATACTGAATGATTCTGGTAACTTAGCACTGCAAATTCCTGAGAAGTAGTTAAGTAACAATAAGTGTGGATTTGTCATCATATAAGTTCGTTTACTTAAACTTTTTTTCATTTTCATTAGGGCTTTCTAAGAGTACATACATACCGTAAATGCTGTATTTATCTCAAAACAAGATAAATAGCCATTTCAGAAATGACACATCTGTTAGGTAGGGCCAAAAAAAGCATGAGTTTTCTTAACTTTGTACATCACTTCCAATTTGGTTGGTTGATTGATGTTACACAAATAGAAATATTGATTTTACCATGTCTGGAAGCATAAACCCAGATGTCTCTCAGAAGAGATACCCAGAAGATTGTACAAGCAGTGAAGAGCAGATGACCATGCTAACAAGGAGTCAAGCCACAGCCAGGAGACAACAGTCTAGCTAGCAACAAGCCAAAGTTGTCATCAGCTTTGTCTCTTTGTTCTTCAGCAAGGCTGTTTTAGAAACAAGCAACATCTAAATATTTAGTAACAGCCTTGAAAAATATCGGCAATGCTGTAGAAAAAATGCATGGGAGAATGTGCCAAAGTTTCTATACACAAAAAAATCAATGTTTAAACAAGGATGACCACAGCTATAAAATGACAAGTGCAATCTTGAGGTCTCGTTCTCTGATAAACCTTAAGACTTGAAAAACAGAGCTGATATGAAGATTTGGGCCACTTTCACAGAAAGAGTAGATCCAAATTTATGTTTTGGGCTCAATGATAAATAAGTTTTGTTTCTCTCAAATATACGCATTTCTGATTCCCTAAATCAATCAAAATAAAAGTTGCATTAAAAACTGAAACAGGGTGCAGTTAAAGGGAAGGCTATGAAGAAGGTCTTTCTGGTTGCTTGCCAGGTATCCTTATTTTTTCCGCTTTAATTTGAGAATTATTTTTATGAAGAACTTCAAACAATAAATCAATATTCACATTCTTTGAAATAGCTTGCTAGTAAAAATATGGGTTGTTTGTATATTTGTTTTTGTGAGGTCAATGGGTTAATTACACGAGTAAAAGCCGTAAATTGTCTAGTGACTACTGAACTGTATAAATACACTTTGCAGAATACTGTTTATTTAACATCCATGCAATTTATTCTTTCTCATTCAGTGGTGTTGCTGAATGAGCAATGCAGATTTTTGTAGCAAATTTTAGCACTTTCTGCTTGAAAAAGTCTGCAGCCTCAGTCATTTGTATCTGAAGTTGATTAGAATGAAGTCAGAAAGCTCAATTTTTTTAAAAAAAACAACTTCTGAGAGTGTTTAGCCTAGGGGCAGGAAAGAGAAAAACAAATATTCCTTACAAATATTTTGTCTTGAAAGCATTTCCCTAAAAGTACAACCGTATGTGATCAGATGGAAAAGACATACTCATCTACCGACAGCCATGTCTTCAGACAGATGGTAGTTAATGGACCCAATCTTGGACAGGAGTTTCACAAAAATTATGTTCTGAGGAATGTAGAATTAATTGTGGCATACAGGAATGTAACCAGCAGAGAATGCAATCTCAGGTTCTTCTGACTATGTAAGTATGATGAGATTATACACCATCATTTTTAAGCATGTCCTGAAAATCTGTACATACCCAAATGGGTTGGTAGTCATAATTTTTTAAAATAAATGACACTTAAGAATGTTAAGATTTTAACTTTTCCAGTTTAAACTTGTATCAATCAAGAGATTCTTGTTAAATACTTTGAGATTTGTAGATCGGTGCCAGCCACATATGTATATTCCCCAGTTACTCTTAGACATTTATTGTTATATGGCTGCTAATTGCACAGCTGCCATCCTCTTCTATGCTCTGAGCCATACTGTTTGTGTTATTTTTATCAAGAGAGCATCTTATTCAAAGAGAAACAAGAAGTCTTTTGTGCTAAGATACCACATCTTCAAAGCACTGTGTTTGCATATGGAGAATATCCAAAGTAGAGCAGTTATGTGCTGAAGCACCCAAACAAAACTTGAAAAAAAAAGCACAACAGCCCATAACTGTGACCTTAACTGAACCCACTTGTTGCAAATACACTTCTCTTCTGCCTTTGCTTCCTCATACTGTTCCTGTACTAGGTTTTTCCCTCTTTATATAAAAAGTGTCTCAAATGCTTGGAGTCCCACCTCTTTCCAGACGTAAAACTGCACCACTTCAAGCAAGTGAACGCATTTATCATGCAAAAGCCCTGTCTGGATCTTGGTGGAGTTTGTGGTTCTGCCAGAGTCCTCAGGTATGCTTAGCAGGTATGTTTTTAAAGCATTTTACAGCTGTAAAACTGACCTGTTCACTACCACAGAAGTAGCTGATTGAATTTATAAACCAGAAAGATTCTGTGTACCTTAAAAGGTAAAAAGCAGTTAAAACTGCTTAGTAGTGTAAGCTTCTTCCCAGGCAGTGAGAAACCCGGATTCAGTGTCCTTCTTAACAACAACGTCTCCTGGAAGATTGTCTTCATTAGCAGGACAGGAATATTTCAGTTCGTTTCTCCCCTTTAATCTTGTAAAATAAACACCTGAATGAAAAGAAATAAATCTTTTGACTTATTTTTTTCATGAATATCTGTCAGGTAAGGATAGCAATCAGCTAAGTCAGGGCTGAAACTGAGATATTGTCTGGAGCCAGAGTAAAGAATGTGTTGCAGAAATCTAGAGAAAAGAGAAAAACCATGCTGTAGAAACAGCTGTGCATAAACATTAAGACAGAGACCCTGGAGCTGAATTACCCTTATGCACACCACCTTCTGTGATGGCAACAGAGAGGAAATTTTTCACTATGTGTTTCACTTCAATTTGTTCAAACAGCAAAACTTCGAACGATGACATCTCAGTTAAAAGGTTAGTTCTCTTTTAAAGAGCTCTAACTCTTTTAAAGAGCTATTGCCAGGTTTATTTTTTCTTCCTTTTCTGTATTATTAAGCAGCGCTTATCTCAAGCCAGCAGGCAGCTGAGCACCACACAGCCATTTGCTCACCTTCCTCCCCACCCCCACCCCCCTCCATGGCGGGGGGCGGTTAGGAAAAGAATTAGAAACAAAATAGAACTCCTAGGTTAAGATAAAAGCTGTTTACTAAGGCAGAAACAAATATGCGATAATAACCATATGTATGCATATAAGTAATACAGCTACTCATCACTCACTGACTGATACCCAGCAACAATACAACCGCCTGCTGACCAATACCCTGCTACTGAGACAGTATCTCACAAACCGACACCAAGGAACTCCAGAGCAGCAACTGTACCCAGGCTAACTCTCCACAGCCTTATACCTTCCAAATGATGTCACATGGTATGGAATGATCCTTTTGCTGATTCCAGACACCTGTCTGTACAACCCTCCTCCCTACCCCCCAAGTAAGTAAGTAAATAAATAAATAACAACAACAGCAAAAAAACCATGCTATTCCGTAAAGGCAGCAGCTCTTCTCTGTTGAGTGGCCAAGCCTAGCTGTGCTTCCGTCACTCAGTGACAATGGAAACATTGGTGCATTATTTACATTGTCTTGGCTGAAACCAGAACAGCAGAGTTATTGCAAGGTAGGACTTTCTCTAAGTGAGACCCTGTGACATCATTCATTGTATTGGAAAAACCATTTAATAATAATGACTTTTTTATACTTCCAAAGCTTTTTACTCTTGAAGGACGCTTACTGTAGGTAAACTGTGGTAGCTCAGTGAATCACTTCTGACATATGTACTTAGACTTAAATTCATATGCTTAAATTCATAAGACATCTGATATACCAAATAAAATATTATCTTGGGTGTAGAGGAGGGTCACGAAAATGATCAAAGGCCTAGAGCGTCTCTCCTATGAGAAAAGGTTGAGAGAACTGGGCTTTAAAAGATTGTCTCTGACTGTGTCAAATAAAATATAGCCATAAAATCAAGGTCATTTAGGAAATATGCGGTTTAAAGCACTGTTTATAAGAGTATCTACATTGGTGAGCAAATGCTGCAACCTTAGCTGCATCAAAACAATTAATTGCTATATTTTCTTTATCATTAATTTCCAGACACCATTCAAATACAGTAATGATGAGACTAAGTAAGCATCCTGGAGTTGTAAACCTTCTTAAAATTACAGAATCAGATTAACTATGTGATCAGCTACTAAATCTCCTATTTTAACTCCCCGTTACTTTTATGAAACCTTGATTAAATGACATTAGTAGCAATCAATTAAAGAGAATTTTTATCTTAGCAACGTTTGAGGACCGACATGACTTAGGTATATCTCAGAAATCGGATATAAATAGTTTAATATTTTCATGTTTAATGTTATATTTTGCAGGAGTTAGAGCTATTTTAAAGACCCTGTGAAATACAAGATATAAGAGGATACAGAACACAGAAGCCCATGATCATTACGTCTACTGTGCAAACCAACACCAGGGCTGAAACTGTAGTCTTCAATGTGTATTTCGTCTTCTATTTTCATTACTTTTTCAACTCTGTATGACAAAACTAGCATACCAAAGTTGATTCTTGATATAATTTGTATAAGAGTTGTCAGGAGAATTGCTTAAAACCATTTCAGCAACCCAGATACCTATCTTGAAACTACTTGAAGCTTGCTTCCTCACAATGCGCACATTAAAATATTTAAGAGAATTCAATGGCTGAAAAACATTTTAAGTGTAGCTGTATCCATAATAGACCAGCCTTTACTAAAGGAAAAAGCCTTTACTTCTCAAAGAAAATCCCAGAAGGACATCAACTAATTTTAAGATTTGAATCAGCTCTGAAGCGTTTGCTCATTTCCCAGATATTTCCTAGCTTTTTTTTTTTGTCATTTGATATTGAATTTTTGTGTTTTCATGGCAACAAATGATATCATCCTGACTGACTGTAAACTAGAATAGCTCAGTGAAATATGAAATTTCTTATGTACATGCTCCATGCTGAAGAAGTACATATATTGATTTTCTATACCACAGCATTCAGTCCTTCTCCTGTGCATTGTTTGTCATGTGCTGACCCAAGTAAGCAAAAATGCAATTGAAGGGACCTCATGCAAGTAAAAGAATGTCATTTAGGACATTAAATTCACATTATTTGAAGTCAATTTCTTATCTGCATCATGCTTCCCAACAACTTTAAAGGTATTCTAACTGAAGACAGCAGGCAATTTTTTTTTTTATTTTTTTATTTACATTGCAAAAATACTAGTAAATTTGCATTCCTTAGTAATGAGTGATTAGGGGAAAGGACTTGCTAAGAGTAAGAGAAATTGATCTTTTCTCCTGTCTTAGTGTTTTTCCTTTGTTTTAAATGGATGGAAATATTGTTTCCTATATCTAACTACCTTGCATGAAACATGATACTGACCTGATAGCACTTGCTCTTTTAATGCACAAGTCCATTCAAGGCACCCAGTGTCAGTACTCATCATAAAGGTAAAAATAAAGCAGGATCATTTATTTCAAACTCTCTGATACCTTTAGAACTAGAAAGAAGAAACTCTTGAGGAGTATCTTTCGCTAAGTATGTTAGATAGTTGTCTAATGCTAAAGGAAGTTACTTATGATTTCAGGAAAAGTGCTTGATATTTCAAACTTACATTCTTCTACTTCTGTAACCTTGTCTCGTTCTTACAAGATTTAATCATTAAAAGCACTCATAAGTCACCAAGAATTAACTATCAAAACATACCTACTTTCTTTCAGTTGCATGCACAAAATATTAAGGATGTGCCTGTCTGTTCCAGGGTGACACTTCAATAAAATGTGAATGCTCAATTTTTAACCTGAAGATGTGAAAAAGAAAATATCTGCTAATATGCTGGTGAGTAGAGAGTGGTAGATTTCCCAAGATATTTAATAATAACCACTTGAAATCTAGAGGAAGAATGCAGACACAGATCTTCAATTAAAATGTTTATTGGCCTCCAAGAGCATTAATCTTAATACACCTCCTTTTCTTTTTTAAGGATTAAAATATGAATCTTTTCACCTTAAACCTATAAAAAAATGAAACCTTTGATAATACAGTAATTCACAGTTCAAGTACATAGATTAGATTAGCTTTTTCTCTACATAGAAGTCAGATCCTTTCTTCCCTGGAAAGATGAAAATGTGCCCTGCAAGACATTAATGTTACGTTTTATTTCACACAAACATTGTTCTCATACAGATGATTAGGAGCCTAGTAGTGCATGGGAATATTTGAAACAATTGTTTTCTATAGTCCTCTATCTGGTATGCAGTAGGTCACCTCCATCTAGGTCATCCTTCTTCCCTGAGACCAACCTGAAAAGTCAGAAGTGGAATTCTGGAGAAAATAGAAAAAAATCAGATACAACATCCATTGTGATGGAAAATTTCCATTGCTACTTTCAGAAATGATTGCAAGTGTGCTGTATTCTTTTTTTCTCACTGTTGTCAGATCTGTTCTCAGAGATGATTCTTGAAAAAGGCTTTTCAAAAGTTCCACTTTAATAAATGATGTTTTTATTTTTAAGTAAAACCTAGGGAAAATATCCCAAGCAAGAGCTAAGTAGAAGAATTTTTTTGCAAAAATTTGTCAATTAATCAAGTAATATCAAGTTCTACAATAACAATTAGTTTTTGGATCTCTCCTGATCCAAACACAGGCAAAAGGCTGAAAATTGTGTTTTGGGATTAGATTCTGTCACGTATGAAATTACTTTTCCAGAAAACATATCTTGGGATAGCTGCATATCAATTTTTTTTGCCTCAGTGGTAAGTTGCTGAAGTGTTGATTTTGCAGTGTCTAGACTAAGCGCAGAATGTTCACACACATCCTTCCTGTGCATACCCACAAAAAAAGCAACACTGATACTGTGAGAGGAACATTTCAACTCAGCAACAGAAGGATTAGTATGACTTCAGTCACCTAGAACATCTTCATAAGAGTAAACCTGAAGTTTCCATTCTGTCTTCAGGTTCAGTGTTGACCAGTAAATTTCAGTGTACGAGCATTGCGTATTTTGACACCTTTCCTTCTCTGGCAAAGATATATTCTGGCTTATCAGGCTGTGGGTTTTTTTTGTTTTTTTTTTTTTCAATATATATATTTATGAAGTCAAAAGCAATTTCTAGCTCTTAGAGCAGATCAAATACAGATAACAAATGAACATTACTTGGGTTGAACATCATCAAAGGATTCTAATAACCAACACAACCCAAATTTGTTTTCTTATCTAAATTCAGCAGTTGGCAACAAGAAGAAACTTGTTTTAAGACATTTTCTAAACAAACCCAGTTTCCCAAAAAACTTGAAGCCACCTGGCCTAATATAAATGCTATTGATGAGATACGCTGTAATGAGGAATTAAGTATTTCCATGATAACAGTAAATAACTGAAATAAGGTGATCATTCTACAAACATACATATGTAAAATTTAACTCCAGTAAAGGAAATATAAAAATAAATAAATAAATGGAAAGAAAATATAAATAAGAAAATACCAATTCTACATTGTTACAATAAAATAAGAATGTTTTTAGCTCATGTACACATTCATAATAAATTACAGAATCTTTTATCTTGATTCTTCCAAAAGAACTGTTATTGTTTCAGCAAAAGTTGTGAAGTTAAAGACAAGAAAACAAAGCATTGACATGCAACTCAGTCCTAAGTTGTGTTCCTGGAAATGGGAGAACAGAGACAGAATTCAGTGTTAGCTGGTGTGGCCCATATCTCTGTTGAATGAGCAGAAAGTGAGATACCAAAGTGCCTCCTCCAAAGCTGGCAGTTAAGGAAAAGCCTGAGATGTGTATACTGTGCCTGTGAACTTGTAAGATGGGAGTATTTTTATGAAGATGATAGTAGCAAATGAAGAACAATTACATGAAAAAGATTCTGGATCTACCTCAGTGGCAAGATATTTACCTACATGCATACAGCCTCTGAGCAGCAACCAACACTAGAAACAGCATGCTGATAAGCTTCCCCCCTCCTTACAATGTACAACTGAAGATAGATCTCACTGCTTTGTAGTAGTCAGTGCTACGTAGTTAAATTAGGTTACCCTGTTCAAAAACTAGGACAGATGAAAAGGCATCTTCTGAGAGTTTCACTTTATGCTGGCAGATCAGAGTCAGAGGAACCAAAAGACACTTCTGTTCCTCAGTTCTGTTTTATCAGGCAGAGAGGAGAGAAGAGGAGGAGAGGGGATGGAATTTTTCTAACCAGTCATATGAGTGTGAGGGAATTGTGGATTCAGGGTAGGATTTCATAAACAATTTGTTTATTTCAATTTCAAAACTGAGAGTGCGTCCTTAGCTGAATTATTTGTGCTTATGCAACTGTTTCTCTAGTGTCCCCAGTCTGGCTAATATGGCATTTAATAGCTCAGTCCCAAAAGGTGGACTGGATACTGAAGTCAGACCTGAAAAGCTTATTTCAAATAACTGAGAAGTATTCAACATGTCATTTTCATAATCAGGGGAAGATATAACTTATCAAAATATCAATATATTTGTCCTTCCACATGATGGGTGTCAAGGCCACTGTGAATATTAAGGGATGTAATTATGACACATAAAATGTTAAAAAGCTACTGTTTTTTAATCCATTCCTCAGATATCTAAAACCAGACATTGAACAGTAATTCAGATTTCTGTGAACAAACCTAGAAATAACAAAACCATAGAAATAACTATATAAAAAAACCTGGAAGATTAACTTACATAAACTCATGTAAATCAATGACTACTTTATGCATTTTGCATACTATATACATTTTGCTGATGATAAAGAGGCATGCATATTTTAGAACTGAAAAAGATCATCTCAAAATTTATGTTATAGAATCATAGAATCCTTAGAGTTGGAAGGGACCTTTAAAGGTCCTCTAGTCCAACTCCCCTGCAGTGTACCTGAACACCTCCAGGGATGGGGCATCCACAAGCTCTTTGGGCTTTAGTGAATGTTTGAACTAAACAAGGAATTTTTTTTCTAAAATTATATGAGTATTATGGCTACTAAGCAGGCCATATCTGACTTACAGCACCAATGTCTGTATCACAGTTAAAAAACAAAGTTGATTGCTGATAGTTCGTAACTAACAGTCACCTAATGAGTAATCACTTACCTCTAAAAACAGTCAGTATCATGCTTAAGTGATTATACATGCTGCATTTGAGCCATCAATCAGGTTTACATGAACTCAGAAAACGTTTGAAATCATCAACGAATAAAAGAGAATGCTGAATTACTTTTGTCTATCTAGGCAGCTTTGGTTCTTTCTTATGTACACTCCAGGATAATAAGATCATTATGGTCCTCTGTTGCTTTCTTCAGAAAAAGTGACATAAATTAAAAGGATCATTATACACATCCAAAAGGTAGCAGAGATTCGTTGGATGGCTTGGCAGTTCTGAAACAAAAAGAGCAAAGCTGATACTGTATTTCCTCCACTTATTTATTTGTTTATTTATGTTTATCTGTTTGTTTATTTATTTCCAGAAATAAGCTAAACCATTTTAAAACAACAGTACACATTCATGGAAACTTAAGATGTTCATTACTACGAAGCCAGGCAAAGTGATTCAACATTTAGCAGAACTGTAAGCCAGCGACTCTTGTCCTTAATAAGAAAGATATCTGCATGAATTTACCTCTTACTGACACCAGAGATGCCTGGTACATATTAGAGGAGCTATGGCTGTGGTATACGAAGTGCAGGAAGATTACCACGGGACAGAGTTTGATGGGCTTGATATTTGTTAAAGCAAATGATCAAGCCTATGGAAAAATTATCTCTCTGATGTAAATAAATGAATAAATATTTAAACAAACTCTAGGCTTATTGATAGTTATTAAATAGAAAGACATACTGATTTAACTAAAGTTTTGTCATATTTTGCCTACTACAGAGACAAATCTCACAGTACTCAGAATATTTTTCCACAAACTTAAATTGTATTGTGCAGATACCATCACATTGTAATTTTAATATAAACAGATTATAATCTTCAAACAAGATGTTCCTGTGAATTCATTGTTTGGGTCTTCATTGCAATACCATTTGAAACTCACGCAAAGGTCCACTAACAGTGGGCTGCTATAACAGAGCTTCTCTGTTCTGCCTTGTTGCCTGAATCAGCCCATGTAGTATCTTCCAGCATGATTTTCAACCTATTTACTAATAAAACAAATTAGACAAATGTCTTTTAAACTAGCTAGCTAAAGTAATATGTTTGTGTTGTTTACAGAGAGGACAATCCTTCAGTGATTGCTCCACTGATTTACATACATAATTGATAGCTTTATAATAGCTCATATTGCCTCTTAAAAAAAACAGTTGTGAACCACTGCCATATCTGTGTGAGAGCAGACACTGCTGAAACCAAATACATCTGTTCTACCTCAGGAAGGTACTTCAGAATTTGGCTATTTAGTCCCTGGTTTGTGACAGGACTGCCAATACTGCACAATTATTAGTATAAAACAGTGCCAAAAAGCAGAGATTAAAGTTTATCGGCACAATTTTCACATACAATGTTGTATTTCCTATTATTCATGGGGAAAAAATATAAGGTACAACACAGAACGTTAATGTTCTGTATCTGTGTCATGTAAAAAAGGCAAAGAAGATTGGAAGAAAATAAACTCCCTTGCATTCCAGGTTGTCCTCAGATATCAGAGGGGCTGTGGGTGGCTAGGTTTAGATTCTAAGTGATCCCAAATTTGGCATTATAAGTCTGGTCAATTTCAATATATGAACTATCACAATTACAGATTCACAAATAGCACACTGTCCAATTCCTCTAGTCAAATTCAATCGGGCTTTCATGAACACATGAATTTTGGCCTTGCCCAAGGAGAACTCTCACAGCTGGATTCGTGAATACTGCAGTTTATTGAAGCAACAGATTACAGATACTTTTGGATTGCCAGTGATAAAAACACTATCTTCAAAACATGCAAAGTTGACTAAGAACATGAATAGTATGACCAATCACAAATGTTGAATTATGGAATAGTTCTACAGAGGTTTCTAAGATTCCCAGGCAAGCACGTGGTATAACTGAGCATGCGAATCTTACCCAATAGGCATCCCTACACTGAGGGAAGAGAGGTTCAGCCCATCAGCTAGTCCCAGAAGTGAGCAGCGTCCTCCTGACTTGTTATCAGTCCTGTGCAAGGCCTTAGGCATAAGGGGCAGACCAAAGAAGGAGGTTGGGTGTAGGGGGAGCATAATATCACAAGCTTTTACATACTCATTGCACACTAGTGTTAACAAAAAGTAACTGCAACATCCAGGTGAAGACTTCCACAAACTTGTATCAAATACCTGGATCCTGAAACTGCCTTCAGCTTGCTGAGGACCTGTTGGTAGGACCCAGCATAGAATAACAGCTCAGTACCCAACCATATGTAGGCTGGGAATTCCCAAAAGAATATAGTTGTTTTACCCCTCAGACTCATTCTCCCACACCATATTCCTGCCATTGTGGGAATCTAATCACAGACGGCCCCCCTATCTTAGCAAAGAATGGGTTATCTGTTACAGTGTAGAAATCACTCTGCAATATCCCTGTATTCGAATATTGAAAGAAAGTAAGGCTGGACAAAATAACTCCTAATATGTCCAACAGAAACTTTGTAGTATTTTTGGAACTATTTATAGGAAATAACCATTTTGAAGAATCTAGATTTTTGTCCAAAGCAAAATATTAAGTTATTGTAATGATTATCACATTATTATATTTTCCCGTTGAAAGGAAGAATACCATCAACTTTCTTCAATGAAGACAACATAGAAAAATATGTTGGAACTGTATTTTTAGATTAAAAAAAAAAAAAAAAAGACATGGCTGGCAGCTAATTAGCAACATGTTTACCAGAACATTTACTGGAACACTGTAAAATATTTTTCTCTAGAAAATGTCTGTTGTAGCAAAACAATGTGTCAGCATCCAAACTGATCTGCAAAATGTTAACATAACTGAAAACGGGTTTTGTTCATTTTTATTTCATTTTAATTTTAACAGTTAGTTTCTGGTTGGTTTTCATGCTATTTTTTTTTTCACATATGGATTCTAAAGATGTGAACAGATATTCCTTTAGCTAATAACTATGTCCACCAAATTTGTTACAACTTTCTCCCTCCAACACCTCTCCTTTTTTGCATTTCCTTGCAACGTCTCCAAATCCTGAAGACATCTGTGTATAGTCTCAGAATTCTGAGGCTGTTAAGAAAGTCAGATAAGTATATTGATTTTATTTTTATTATTTTGCAAACTAAACAATGAAGGGGAAAAAAAAGATTTCATTATCCTGGCATTTGAATGGAAGGATTGTGATGACTTTGGAAATACTGTAATATGTATGATGAATTTATTTTCAGTGTTTTAGAAACTTCGCATTTAACAAATGTTTTACTACATGTACTTACGAGCTGATGCTCTTCCTCTTTAAGCGTAATAGCATGATGGGAGTTTCTATAGCAGTTTCAAAATAGTGTCACAGATTAAAACATTTTTCTTTCATGATAGTTAAAAATAAACAATTGATGATGTGAAATCACATCAAAACCATACTTGAACCCCTTCTGGAACTCAAATAATTGAGGTAGAGACTTTCCGGATAGTGCTGGGGTTGAGATACATGCACACACAGACAAAAAGAAACAAAGTATAGTCACTGAAAATACAATTCAAGTTTTTTGTTTCCATAAAAAAGGGAAGGGGAAGGGGAAGGGGAAGGGGAAGG
>WBMW01002235.1:362502-397729 GCA_013396635.1 Penelope pileata
TGCAACCTGCTGTAGGGAACTGCTTTGGCAGGGGGGTTGGACTCGATGATCTCTCGAGGTCCCTTCCAACCCCTGCAATTCTGTGATTCTGTGATATATATACTGATGTGTTATAATTTTATGTATTTTTCATTATTTCACTTTAAATAAAACAGTAGTAACCAACAAGATAATTCAATTCCTTTTTTGTATGTATTGGATATAGATTTAATGCAAAATCAGCAAAGATATATAGTCATACATCGTTCTTCTTGAGAACTCTCTACAGAAGCAAGATTATGCATGCGAGTGTTTGTAGGGTGAGGTCCTTTGGAAGCTTACTGATGCTTATTTTTTCCACAGACCCAGACAGTAATGGCACCTACAGTAAAGGTTGCTTGAGATTTTCCATTACAAAACTTTATTTTATATAAAAAACTTTTATTTATATATATGGCCCACTTCTTGTTATACTGCATTCCTACTGATAACCTGTGCTAGATGACTTTTCTTAAAAACTTAGGAAAATATATCTGGAACTTCATGGCTGAAGACTGTAAAAAATTCAAAATATATACTCAATATATAAAGTTTGGTCCCGTTTCCTCCATTTCCTTGCTCTCTATTCCCTTCACCTGCACATGCATGTGTATTTCTTTAGGCCTAAATTCGAAGTATTTAAAGAGAGATACAGACTTTATTACTTCTGAGAATATTGTGAAAACAACATTATTGCTGTTTCTGAAGCCTCTGTGAACATTGATGATTAGTGACATAGAAAGAAAACTCTTCTGCCTTCAAAAGAAGGTTGGAAATTTTCAGCTTTAATGCACATTGTAAAGAGTCATGACTATATTCTACACTCTGTATTGGGAAGGACAAAGATTTTGGGGGTAAAGCAGAGTTTGCAAATAGATATACCATAATTCATGTAACAGAATATTATTTCCTATTTTTTCAGATTTGTACTTAAATGTATTTTACAATCTCACAAAAACAATTGAAGATGTCAATAAAATCTTAATATCTCTGTAGAAATTTCAGAATTTAGAATGACATATTGAGGTAAATTACAGGGAATATTTTTTGATCCAAGTTCACACAGTGAAAGCTTAACAAATAACCAGAGGAACATGTCACGTCATAACAAATGCTAGTTTTGCTGATCGAAAGCCAGTTTATCAATTTACTGCAGTTTGACTTAAGGGAGGTAGTTCATCACAATCTAACAGAGAAGTGAAATCCTGGACATGCTTCCTTGGATGTCTTTCTTAAACTGCTGTGAAAGTTCTAATATGAAGTTGAGAATATTATGAAACGGTGATACTGTCAATTACCTCAAGGGATGCTATTCTGTATTTGAAACAGTGACAGCAGTATGTCCTCTGCCTCACTTGGCTGAACACATTTTCCTCTCCTTCACAGTTGTTATGGTTTGACTCAGCAGAGAGCTGAGTTCCACACAGTTATTCACTCACCCTCCCCCCTCCCCAAATGGGACGGGGGAGAGAAGTAGAGAGATATGCAGTAAAATGCGTGGGTTGAGATAAATGCTATTTACTAAAATAGTAAAGAGAACAAAAGAAATAACAGTACAGTACATATATATATACATATATAAAGAGGATACGCAGAGCAAGGGCTCACAGCCACTGGTGACCTTCCTCCCGGCTAACCCCTTCCGTAACCAACGGAACCCGGAAACGCAACCAACCAATCACATGATGTTATATGGGATGGAATAGCTCCTTGGTCAATTTGGGTCAGCTGCCCTGGTCCTGTCCCCTCCCAGTTCCCAGCTCCTTATGCCCCCCTTAACTGTTTCACTGGCAGAGGAATGCGGAAGTGAGTTATGTCCTCGGCTCCGTTCAACACTGCCAGGATGTTATCAGTATCTCGGAGGTACAAGATAAATTCATACTAGACACTACGAGAAGCGTAACTTCTGTTAGAAACTAGGACAACAGTTACTTGAAAATAGCCAGTGTAAGAGGGTTTACAAATAGTTATGGCCATCCAAGGTGTTAGGACAGGTATGCAAAAGTTAGGATGTATGGGTTATTCTTTCCCATTACACTGCCTCATTCTGTCTACTAGTTAGCTATGCAAAAGGAAAATATGAGCAGTAATATGAAAATATGAGCAGAAAGGAAATACAGTGACCCAAAGTTATTTGCAAGCTAAGGTTGTCAGTTAAGACAAAAAGAAAACTGCAAAAGAAAAAATTGATCACAAGGCTGTTCAGTGTTGGACGGCTTTTTGTTTTAACTGACAGAGTAATTTGTAATAAAGTGGATTTTATATTTTAAGATAGTAAAAATAAGTGAGCTGAGAATCATGCCTTCTTTTGCTTTTTTTTTTTTCAGGGGATCCCAAACAAGCAACCATTTCACTTGTTCATCCATGACCCATGAAGTCTAAGAGAGCATATGCTGCACAGATGCTTTATGTATGCACAGTAAATCTGATGTATCTAAAATATGTCTAAATCTCAGCACTTTTGGACTCATGATGCTTGCTGTAATCTCAGCCAAAATAAATTTTTTGGATATACATTTTAACATGAAGTGTGGCAGCAAAAAGCACAAGAAAAATAACAAGTGTATATATAGAGACATAATGGCACGACATACATCTGTAAAAGTACTCAAACCAAAGTAAAAAGAAATTCAAACTTATTCTAGGTTATTATTATTTTTGGATTATGGTGGTTAATAGTTGTTCAGAATATACTTATAACCCTAAGAAGAAAAACAAAATGTGAAAGGAGAAGACATTCTGTAAACACTGTTGGTCTTAAGGCAACCTTTCCTCAATCCTTTAGATCTCTGTTTGTCTGAAAAACTGATCAGCTGAGATAATTCCATGAAAAAAAATAAAAATAAAAATAAACAAACATAACTACTTCAAAATATTCAAAATATCCACTGCAAAAGATAAATGAGTAAATAAAACACTACTTTGCTTACTTTGGTCAAAATACCAAATTTGGATCAGCTAAATGGAACGTTTACTGAGCCCTCTAGCAGGAACACTCTGGAAAGTGAATTATTAATGAGATGCGATAAATCTTATCTTCCAGAAAACTCTCCATATTTAATTTCCTGGTGTCTTTCTCATCAATCTTGCTATACTAGAAGGGACCAAAACCAATGATCTAAATGGTGCTTCTTCCACTTCTCTGACTTCTGTGAAAGCTTGTTTTTCAATCACTAAACGAATTATTGTATCAAGACCATAAAAATGTGCACAGATGCAAACACCAATGAATAATAAAACTATTATTTTCAGAATAGTTGGACATGAACAGAAGTAAAATTGAGGGTTTTTTTGTTTTGTTTTGTTTTGTTTGTTCATTATTTCTATTCACCCCAAAATTAATTTGTAGGTTAACCACATTTCTGTAGTGAAGCAATGGGTCAGTTGCAGGAACATTTCCGTTCTGTAAGGAGTTGTAAAGTTTATGAAATATTTCAGTATGTATGGAATAAAACTGTTAATAGAGCAAACATAAAAACTAAATTTTTAATACATCACATAGGTGTGAAGCATATTTTTAGTGTATCTACCTCATTAAGGCTGATCAATGCAATATTACTCTACATTATCCCTAATCAATTTTAATCACTCAGTTATAAATAAGATTTGAGATTCAAAGGACTTATTCTGCTCTTAAATAAGCCATGTTGTACTGAAATACCTTTACTCCCCAACACCCCAGCCTCCACTTCGAAACTGCCACAAAGTTTCCTATATGGAGCCATTAGTTATTATTATAACTATTAACATCCATTATTATGGAGCCATAAGTGCACAGCAGCTTTTGCAAGAAGAAAGAAAACAACGAAACAAAACGAAGAACAATGTGAAACATCTAATGGAGGAAGTTCCATTGCTTTACAGCTAAAAACATTATTCTGAGAGATAACTTTCAATTCTTAAACAACACAGTACAATTTTGACAAACAGAAGTGAAACGATATTGTTATAATAGACTTTTGTTTTCTATAAGCAATACATGACACAGAATCAACAAAATCTTGACAGTTACTTTTAAGAGCTCGTAAGTACAAAATGTTAGTATCATAAAATAACTAATACTTGTTTGTAGCTAAGCACCTAACTGCACAACTAAGAAAAAGCCTAAACATGCTGTACAGCTCAAGGCTACAAGAAAAGAATATTACATTTTCTTTCATGCGATAAATCCAAGATTCTAACCATAGCTCCTCCAATACTATATAGCAGAAAAAACCCAGATCTGGAGATGAGAAGTCTATTGGGAGGATTGAAAAAGCTTAAGAAATATTCTCTTACAGCTACTGTAATGCATTTAATGCATATCTTCTCCAAAAAATGTCTATACCTGGCAAAAGGAATAAAGAATTCAATACTGACAATTCCAGATAATCTCAGCAGAGCTTTGCCAATTAATTCACTTTCAGAAAAATATAAAGAGACATTCAGACAATCTTTGTTTTTCTTTTTTTTTTTTCCTCCTATGGTTTTTTTATAAAGGTCTTTCAGCATCAGATCCTCAATTTAATGTAATATTACTATAAGAAAGGAAACAACAGGTAGAACAGGATGACAGTGCAAAAACAATAACATAAGAGTTTTAAGGAGTTACTGAGAGCATTGTAAAATATACATTTTTTCAGTTATTTTTTGACATCACAGAAAATGTTATCATATTTAATCAGACAATATTGCTCCTTAAGGAGGACAATATAGTATTTAATGGTAATTCTATACTTATAGATGTCTCAATTTGACATCTTTTTTCTGTCTACAGTAGAGTTTGGCACCAGATAGACAACAGGAGAGTTTGTTGTGGTTTGACCCAGCAGATAGCTAAGTCCCACACAGTTGTTCGCTCACCCTCTCCCCTCCCAAGTGGGATGGGGGAGACAATTAAGGAATAAATACCGTAGAACTCATGGGCTGGGATAAAAGCTATTTACTAAGACAGCAGAGAAAATAAAAGAAATACCAGTACATATACATATATATATATGAAAGAATAGATGATACACAAAGCAAGGGACCAACGACTGATACCCAGCCAGCCAGCAGCCCTTCCCTCCGAGCAAGAGACGCCCTTCCGTAAAAATCACGTGATGTGGTATGGAATAGCTCTTCGGTCAGTTTGGGTCAGCTGCCCTGGTCCTGACCCCTCCCAGTTCCTGGCTCCTTATGCCTTCTAACTGCTTCACTGAGGAAAAAAATATGTCCTTGGCTGTGTTCAACACTGCCAAGTGTTATCAGTTTTGTTTCTCTTCTGAGACCAAAACATAGCTTCATACCAGACACTATGAGAGACATAACTTCTGTTAGAAACTAAGGCAGTTATACTGTGAATCTAAGCCTGAAATGTCTGAAAATTCAAGCAAAAGGTTGTAGGATATTGCCAGTTCCTGTGCTGAGGTTCCTAAACCCTTAAAAGAGCGGTACACTTCAGTTATTACATAACTTTTATATACTTTCCACAGAATTTGGAGAGTTCACAGTAGTATCAAGCACATGCATGGAAGTACCTGACTGAGCAGTATACAAGGAGAATCACTGAAACATTTAAATAAAATGAAGCTTTACTTTTAATGCATAATGATTTTCCCCTCAAACAATTGGCAAATCAAAACTCATTGTTCTTTTCAAGTGCTGTGCAGATTTTTTAATACATATTTTAAACCAATTACCATAGTTTTCACATGAACTGCACTAAATCTTTTCCTTTTGTCAATCTGTCTCATTCTCACAAATAACCTAAACTCTAGAAAGTGCTTTGCACCTGCTGCTGGGAAAAGCGTGTCTTCCAAACAAAACCTTCTTAAAGTATATTGTAATAGACATCTTCTTTAAACTAAGGTTGGACTCAGTGAAGTTTCACTGACCTACAGCTGCTAAGATTCTGGCCCTGTGATTTGTTCAGTATTTACTGAGACGTTCAGTCAGCAGAACAGAGATCTCATTCTGCTTTTTGAGTATTTGTGTGAATCTTTTGTCTTGCTAAATCAGTGTTCTTGACACATGAACCACAGACAAATCCAGAAACTCAAAATTCAATGAAAATTTGTCACTGCCTCTTGTTTCATAATGATAATATCAAACAATAAATCAGTCCAACTTCACTGATAAATATATCTCAATTTGCAGAGATCCTTCAGAGTTAGGAATAGCCAGGGGTAAGTCTTAAAAAAATTTCCAGAGAAATATTAAGCCAGCAGATATAATTGCAAAAAAAAGGATATACAAGCCTGTGTAGTAGAAAGCAAGTTCAGAAAACTAAATATAGGGAATTTATTTGACTGGAAGGGGTTTATTTGGTTTTGTCACTGCTATTGTTGTTTTCCTGCCCATTTGCTCATTCATCATTTGTTTTTCATTTCTTCTTTGATTGTAAGTCCAAATGAAAAGAAGCTTTCTGGTTCTACCAATCTTCTGTTTACTTACAATCGTCGCTGTCTAGTTGGTCTTTCAGATGGTTATTAATGAGCACTTTCTGCTGTTTTAAAGATTTCAAGTATCTTCACCCTTTAGCACTCTGAGAAAAGATAACCAAGATGCAAAAATAAAAAATATACTAAACCAGTCCATGATAGAATTGAAGTGGTAAGCTCTTTGTAGGCTGTATGCAAATATACTGATGTATTATTTCTGCTTACTCTATGTAGGGGAAGGCTACCTGTCCTTGCAGGAGATTTTCCCAGGATCTGAACTTAGTCTGACAATTGCAGATAAAAATGAAATCATGAACAAAATAGAACACGACATAGCAAAAATGTATGTATGTTGCTATGCTGAAAATACATTTCCTGACATTACCAAATAAGGTTTTGGGTTTTTTTAATCGTGTTTATAATTTAATTTTCTCTCCCATTAAGAAAACAGCTAGTTAATCAGGGTACATGGTAGTAGGGACGGCTATGAAAATGAATTCCATGAAGAAATATATTAACATATAAACTTCAAAAATTATCAGTATGGTGTGCTATTACTCTTTTTTATTTTTAGGATAAGCAAACTTTCTGCTTAATCAGATGCAAACATCTCTAATCCAGAAAGGCTAGTAAATCATTATCTAGGGTACACTGAGGAGTGAATTCAATGTCTGAAAACAAGAAAAAGTGTTTTGACTTTTTATCCCTTTTGATCTTTCATTCCTGCCAGCATTTTTCACATGCATAAAACAAACTCCTATTTCTCAGTGAAACAACAGTAACAAAATGTGCAGTCATTTTTCAGAAGTAATACTGTTTCTATTACACCTATCATTGATAATAAGTGTATTGAGAATAGCAGGCAGGCAGCGTGTTAAGCTAGCTTAAAGATATATTAAGAAGATGTCAAAGAGAATCCAGAGAAGATAAGCCTTCTAAAGATATACACCAATAAACCACTGAAAAGAAATGAAAATGGGGAAGAAAAAATCATTTTTACAAAAAACATTTTAACGGAGGAGGAAATAAAGAGGTTGGAATTTAGTAAGAGCTAATAAATTGGTGTGGCTGTGATTTGTCCACCAGAATAAAACCTATGGAAGCCTCAGTAGGCCCCTGAGAGATGGCTGGGTGAGAAACAAGAATTCCATAATTGTGAAACGCTGTTGGACGGGGTTCTTTGCAGTCAAATATATTTGGGAAAGATAAGTTCAAAGACAGGCCTAAAAAGATTTGCAAAGTATTCTGTGCCCGATTTTTACCTCAGAGGAACTGAAAAATAGATTATATAAGATGCCCTAAACCTGGGTGCTATTGATACCGCTGTACAAGGAGGTGTATTTTATTCGGGTTTTGCATATGTTTTAAAGAGAATATCTGAGGTCAGGTTAGGGACGCAAGTATGAAAAATTAAATTTTAAAGTTTTCAGGAGAGGAGTATAGGATACTGTCTCCACACAGAACCTGAGAGACACCAGTGCTGACGTGGAAATAGGAAGGCAGTCAACACAAAGAGGACAGCCCCAAGGGCCCATGTCAGCGAATGCATCTACCAGAAGTGAGACTATGCTTCTGCTACTGTGAAATTCAAGCAGGTCTGATCATACACAGTCATTCATACACTCACAGACTCCAATGCCTGAAGCATTTTGTGTTGCCCTTTTCACAGGGGAGTTAAGAAAGAGGAAATGAGGCCATAGCTAAGCCACTGTAAAATGAAGGGAAGGAGAAGGGGAAGGGGAAGGGGAAGGGGAAAATAACAAAAAATCATAACAGGTCTCTGCACATATTTAAAAACTAAATTGAAAAATAATCTAAATTTACAGGAAGTTTGTCACTTTGATTAATAATATTTCTGCTTGTATAAACCAGCAATTCATTTACTGAGGTCGAAGTGTTTATGAGGATGATATCATACATATAGTAAACATCTGTTCTAAAGCCTGCTGATGTTTGGAAAATGTTTGTTAAGATATGCTTCCCATTGACCTCTATAGTAAATCATGGATATGCACAGTCCACAGTGCAAGAAGGTCCAGTCTAAGAGAACTAAAGGAGTGTGGGAGTGAAATTACTTATGATTTGTATAATTATACAATTTCAGAGTAATTATTATAGCATTGCCAGCTCAGATGATTCAGAATTTCTTTAAGGCCAACCCCTATCACATTGTATAACTCCTATAAACACACAATCCCAATGCTGCCAACATTGCTTTTGCAAATAAACAACCTTTCAAAAACACTTTCACTAGTGCCACTAGTGCAACTATGATTTTCACACAATGCTGCTTTTGAACAACCTTCAATCAAATTAATAATACTTTTATTATTTGTTATTTAATGCTGAAGAATGTAAAAGTAATAACATGTAATGTCAGACCACACAGAGCACATAGGGTTCTTAACCTTGCTGACGAATTTACTGTAAGAATACAGCAATTAGGAAAAAAAAAAAAAAAAAAAAAAAAAAAAAAAGTGAGGTAATACCAGCATGGAGTTGAAATTCTAAATTTGGACTTAGTCTTAAAAATATCCAGTGCTCTACTCTAAGTTTGAAAATGTAGAGAAATGAGCAAAGTGGCCACCATAAATTCAGTAACCATGAGTAAGATAGATCCCATCAATGAATTCTTAATGTGGAAAGTCTTCATTGAATCTAGAAACAATGTAGGAAAACTCAGTCTTCTTTGCCTTCCACTTTCTCTTCTGTTATAAAAGACATTTTCTATCATTTCTTCAATAGTTTCATTTTCAGAGTCATATGTGACATCTTAATTAATTTACCTCTAGATAAGTTCGCAAGGCTTTAAGATAGACACAGGAAGAAACCCAAACCTGAGTGTTATCGGACATTTAGCAAATGAACATGAACAATAATATTTCCTGTCTTATTTAATCATTGCCTTTATAGTAACCTAAACTCATATAATGTAGGCAAGAAATGTTTTGTGCTAAAACCTTTTATAATTTCTTGCTTTAAATCTCACTTCATAGAACACGGAGTAAAAAAAAAAATTTCAGTTCAAACATTCATATAGATAACTTAATAACTCTTTGTCATCATTTTTAAAAAATTGCATTACTACACAGCTACCAGTGCCTAGGTACATTGCTCATTACACCAATTTAATGATATAATTAGTCTTGAGTGTTCTCTGTTATATTATGATTTTTGTTAGTGTAGTATCGAGGTCTTGAAATTAAAGGGAAAAGCATTGCTTGCTAATAAAAAAATACATTCTTTAGCATCATCCCTACATTGATCAGATCCATTTTTAATGTGTCTGAATAGAACCAATGTCTACAGGATATTATGAGCAATAAAGCATGTTATGTTGATAAAGTTTATTTTTAGCCTGAAGTTACATAACTTTATGATTCCAATTGACTCACCTGTGTAGATTAAAAATGGAAGTCATTAGAATTTTAGTGGAACTATGCACTCAATTTAATAATAAGTACTATCATTCATATTCCTGACTGTCTTTGGCATTATTACAGTTTTCTGAAAAACTGCAAGACTATTAAGAAAAAAAAAGTAAATGTAAACAGGCATTTTACAGTTACTTGAAGAACTCTGCACAACCTGCTAGGTATTGCAATCAGACATATTTAGAAGCATAATTCACAGTATGATATAACTCATGCAGATCCTTTTACGAAAAATGTAGGTTTAGATTTTGAGGAGTTCCCAATGTGAGCTGGATTCAGCCTATTGTCCAGCATTCCACTGTTTCAGCAAAGCTGAAAGATTTGACAGTGAAGCGTATACTGAGGCAAATAAGAGAAAGAGAGAAGAGGTTGGAGGGAGCAAGGGAGAGAGAGAGACAGAGAGAAGAAAGGAAAGAACACATTCTGGAACATGAAAGCTTCCTCTTTCTTACAAAAAGGAAAAATCATTCTTAAACTCATCTTATTCATAAGTAAGTAAAAAAGTATACAATTAAACTTAAGTGCTTTTATAGACAGAACTTCGTTATATTCAAACTGTAAGTAGAGGGTTGCATTGAATGCTGCTTTCAGAAAAGTAATCAGCAGTTTAAATCTATATGGGAACTAACTTCAATGGCTCCTTAAATGTCAGGGAAGCAAGAAAATGTCATTTATAGTACATCAAAATGATTTGTTCTAAATCATTATATATTAAATATAATTACTTAAGCAATTATTTAAGTTCAAACTCCTCTGACACTGCCAGTCATCGTTTCATTGATTCTTATCTGAATAATTCAAAATATCTTAGTTCCAACGAAATTCATTCAGCACTACATCAGTTTATTTTCTTTCACATTCTAAATATTATTTTGGTGGACTACTGAGATCCCAGCCTAGTGAAGATCAGCAAAAGATAAGTTTTCCAGAGCTTCAGATTAGAAAGAGCCAACCACACACAGTTTGTGACCCTAGATACCTAAGATCATGTCTCATCATTACTGACAGCAAAGCACTTCACTAGTAATTAATGTCTGACTTACTGTTTTACTATATTAGACACATGTAGCTCATTCATTACCTAGAAAACTACCACTGCAGAAGGATTTGCCATGGTACAATGAGAACAAAATGCCACATAAATATTCCATCAGAAAAAAATGCATGTCACTTGCAAATTCACTTCAAGTTTTGACAGAAATTATGTGGAGTTATACAACAATAAGTATTTTACCAAGTATTTCTTTGCAAATATTTCATTATGGTGTAGCGGGACCACATTTTATCTTTGTATGGTAGCCAGTACCATTCACATGACAAATACCAGAAAATAGATTACAGAATAGTCAGACGAAGGTCTATTCAGCGCAGCTAAGAGTTTTTTGGCAGTCACAATACCTTAAGGTCTTTCAGTCTCCTATAATAAAGATCTCATGCTTCATTGTCCATTTATGCCTCCTTGCAAGTGTCTAATGATTCTATTACTGTGCCCACTCCTATAAACTTTCATTCTGCAGAACTACGTTTTCAGTCTAACATGAACACCGTTCAGTGACCCCAGACAAATGCCTTCCCCCGCTACCTTGATAATGGCGTCTAGTACTTTTGCTATGAGCTCATTTGCTTAGATTACCAGTTATAAACTTAGAAACCTATATCTCACCGTTAAAACAAAATTTGTTGAATTTTCTTTTTGCAGATTTAATTTTACCCTGATTTTTCCTTACAATACTTTCATTTAGCCCTAAGATATCAAAGACAATCTAAATGTTAAAAAATATTTTCTTTTAGAAAGTGTATATGTAGTGTATAAAGCGTAGATTTATGCAAAGCAGCCCACCTACTGAGATAAATAAATATATAGACGCTTGAAAACTTTTTTTTTTAAGATCTTTTTGGGCATCAGTAAGAATCACAGAAAAAGTTGAAGATGCAGCACTAAACCATCATAACTCTTCAAGGGCAAATAAACATACACATATGACAAGCCTATGAGCAAGAATCGGACGTGTGGTTAGAATATCTGTTGCAATTGCAGTGGAGCTGCATTGGGAGAATATTTTCCCACGCTCTTATTGTTGTCTTCCTCCTAAAACAAAAGAAGAATCTATTGCTTTGCCAAGAAAATAAAATTTACACAGTCACTGCCTCTGCCCGCTCCATTAAATTGATTCATCAGGTTGGTCTGAGTACATGTTTTAATCATATTTTAATAGCGTGGATGTTCTGGCTTGTGTTTAAAATATTAACATTTTAATAGAAGTAAATAATGGGCACAGTGATCACACCTGGATAAAAGGCAGCAATAAACATCTGTGAGTAAACAGCTGTGGTACCTTTAGGGTAGTTCATCTGTAACTACTCCAGAACAACACAGCTGATCATTAACACACAGCTCTGCCAGAACAGTTCACCAGTCTTATAAATCCTGTGAAGCTGGGACTCCTTGTCTCTCTACCCAGCCTGATCGTTCTGCCCAAGACCCAGTGCATACAGTGAGGTACAAGAGACCTTGTCCTTGGGACTGATAACAATCAAAGTAACACTGGAGACAGTTAACAACCACCAGATTGTTTCAAACTGGGTCCTCAGAGAACTGATAACAGGCACTTAACTCAATAGATCCAATTCTAAGTTGTATGACTATGAGTCAGTCATCTTACTCCGTAAATTGCAAGACCCTTTTATTCACCTATTCATCAAAATCTTTACCCTTCACAATCATCTAGTTGATTTATATATGAGCCCTAACATAGATTTAAGTCCAAAATCGCCTACGTAACCCAGTAAGCCACAAACCCGTGTAATTACCCAAAGTACAAAATCATAAAACTTTATGGAAAATAAAAGCCTTTGAACTTCATGCAACACTGCATAAAGAGTAATACTCTCATGGCAATCTTAAATTCTGCTATTGTAGTAGCCATCAGTATTTAAAAAAAGGAAACATTGTTATGGCATTATGGATTTGTTTTGAAGAAGATTGTGTTTGCCAGATTATCCTCAGTACTAATTCTGTTTTACCTTCAGTTTCATCACAATCTGCAGTCATGGAAGATTGGTCAAAACAGGCTGTGACCACAAATGACTTTTTTGGGCCAAAAGCTATGACCAACACTTTCCTCCTAAAAATAGAAGCTGGATTATTTATTCATCTATAAGTGATTAAATATGAAAATGTAGATGCCAAATGGTGAGTTCAAAAGTCTACAAACAATTTTTAAAAAGAGATATGAATAGTATAGCTCATTTGAAAGTGACCTACAAGTGTCATAGAGTCCAACTGCCTGGTCAGGGCTAGCTAGAAATTAAAGCATATAATTGAGAGCATTGTGTAAATGCCTCCTGAACACTGACAGGCATCGGGCACTAGCCAGCTCTGTAGTATGCCTGCTGCAGTGTTTGACCAATCTCACAACGCTTGTACTTTCTGAATTAGCTCTAGCAGGTTCTTGAATTAATGTCTCCTTTTATTCCACTTTTAATTATTTGTTACTTCTTGTTCATCTTTAACAACAGGTGTTTAATTGCATTTTCATCTATCCAGCTCACATATCATGAAGCTGATAAAGATTTAACTGACTATAACATGCATGATTATTTTTAACAGACTTTTCAAGAAACCTGCACATTTTGCAGTAATTCAGATTTTATCATGAATACGTAATAATATATTTCTTTTTGCTATATGAGGGATTTATACCTGAATCTGGCACGCGTGATATCAGACACATGTTCTGATTTGGATGACATTAATCACCTAAAGTAAATCACCCAGAAAGAAGTAACCATAAGAAGAGTCTGAATTAGAACATGAACCTAAGATACTTTTAATGTCCCACACGGGTGAGCAGCTGCAGCCATTAACCAAGGATTTAGTTGGTTAGATTCAGTAAATCTACACTATGAGTTCAATTAGCTGCATTAAGACATACTAGATAAGATGCTGCATCTGAAAATGTTGACTTTATTCTTTCTATTTCTTCATCAGTAACATATTATTATATTTATTGCAGAAGAACATAATATATTTCTTTATATCACTGAAGTGCTTTAGTAATAAAATACACAATAGACAAATGCTATATAGGAAATACGTTTTATCAATAATAATATACAGTCATTATATAGTGTAATTTTTTATTCCATTTTAAATCATTGATTGCTTTCTGCTTGTTGTCAATGACAAATTTTAATTTTGTTAAGTTATTGTCAGACTTCAAAAATACCTGGAACTTTTCTCTTCTTAGCAAGTCTGAGTCCATAATGGTTTTTAGCATGATCATAGCCTTTACATTTGTCTACTTTGAAGTATATTTCTTACAAGAAAAGCATGTTCACCTACCACATTGAAATCCTATGATATTGTCTTAGTTTCTAACAGAAGTTACTTTTCTTATAGTGTCTGGTATGAAGGTATGTTTTGGTTCTAGAAGAAAAACAAAACTGATAACACCTGACAGTGTTGAACAGAGACAAGAACATTTTCAATTCTTCAGCTTCTTGCATTCCTCTGCAAGCAAAGGGGCTGGGGAGGGCACAAGGAGCTGGGAGGGGACAGGACTGGGGCAGCTGACCCAAACTGACCAAAGAGCTATTCCATACCATATAACATCATGGGATTTAAGGAGGGGGAGTTAGATGGGGAGGGGCTACTGCTAGGGGACTGGCTGGGTATCAGTCGGTGGGTGGTGAGCCCTTCCTTTGTGTATCATCTATTTTTTTGAATGTATATATATATGATTACTGTTATTTCTTTTACTTTCCCAGCTTTTATCCCAACCCATGAGTTCTACCGTATTTTTCTCTTAATTCTCTCCCCCATCCCACCTGGGGAGGGGGGAGGGTGAGTGAAAAACTGTGTGGGACTTAGCTATCTGCTGGGTCAAACCATAACAGATATAGTGGAAGTGGCTGAACATGTAAATTTTCAAGACTACCATCACAGTAGTTACTAGACCTATCAAATTCTCAGTACAGATTTAGCACTGTAATAGAGAAGGCAGAAATGATAGTTGAAGGTCAGTGAAGAAATGGCTGGATCTTTTCAAAGTTTAAGCTTTCATTTGGTAGTGATTATTTCTCCAAATCAGTTCAATCGTAGTGGTTTCCAATAAATATAAGTTAATTTTTTTGTTGCTTTTAGGTTGAAGCTTATCTTCAAATTTAGTTAAGACACAATGTCCTGTTCACAGATTCAGGCACTGTAAGCTCTTTATTTCTCCCTTGTTTTCTATTCCTGTGTCACCAATAGATGATCCCACTAGAATTGGATCCCTGACCTTATTTTAATTGACAAAGTGCAATATTCTCTCTCCTGCTGACCTGCCACTAGCTTTGCATGTGACTTCCACATTTTAGCAGCTCATACTCTTACTTCATTATTAATATTATTGTGTGTCATTGAATTTCACCCTATTTACAGTGCTGTCCATTGATTGGGACTGATGTGAAGCATGAGGGTATTAGAACAGTTTAGAAAAAAAACACAAACACAACAATAACAACAAGGCTTGTGTATATCAACAGAAAAAAAAAGATAAAAATGTCTTCTTTAATTTATTAACATAGATGGAAATTGTTCTTGATACGTAAACAACATCTCTTATTCTAGCACAATAAGGCACCCTTCTTATCAGAAGAAAGTTCCTAAGTATGATTTTAAAGATAGAAGTTCAGAGGGAGCTAAGTATATATCTGAACTGTGTATAAAACAAAACGTTGGTTGAATGAGAAATAGCTTCATAGTTCATGTTAAAGAAAACTACCATATTATGATACTGGTGAAATGAGTTCATCCAGCAGCTCTCTGTTCAGTGAGATATTGTACTGTCCAATATCTGCAGTGTAGCTCAGCTGCACAACTGAGGTGAATGCAAGGAATGAGTAATTTTTCACATTTTCTAAAGAGGTGATTATCCAACTTTTCACCTAGCACTTTCTCCTTATTGTAATCTTCAATCTTTTTCTTATCCTGGAAACACTGACATTGATTTTTTTTTTGTCAACATTCTCTGAGCATCCTCCTCAGCAATGTGTCTTTGAAAGCATCTGTTAAACATTGGAACAGAAGTTTTAGGCATCACCCATTTTCTCTGTCATGTCTAGCCTATGTACTCTGGCGTAAACTATGCGGTGCAGACTGGAAGTAAATAAAAATAAGCATCTTTCTAGCCCACTTAGATACAGACCAAAGACAACTTTACAAAATGGTACAGCTTTTCCAAACCTTTTTTCTGTTTTGTACTTCACAGCCCATCTACCTCTGAGTAAAGGTGAATGTGTATTTTCTTTTGCTATTACCTAACCATTTTTTTCCACCATATACATGTTTCTTTTAATTAGAGCATCAGTAATGCTCATCCCAAACAGTGATTTTAATGATTGATTCATGGTTTATAATGTCACTGACAAGCTAAAATAGGCAATTCTCTCCCTCTCCCCCTCTCCCTCTCTCTTTTTCATGTCAGTTTAGTATTGAAATAAATCTGGTGATGCATCATTAATATGTTTCTCACTAACCAGAGCCTTGGATTTTAAGTTGGAACTTGATTTTGGAGCTGTTTATGACTTTTAACTAATTCCTCCCTTTTCATCTTTTCCTAGTTTGTGGTTGTAAAAAGAAATGCATCTGGGCCTAAAATAACTCTGTCACACAGTACTTTCAGAGAGAATGTGACATGAAATACATCAAATATAATATTGTATACAATGCATTTATGTTCTCTTACCATTTGGTCTTTTTTTCTCAGAACAGTTCCAATACTTGAGGATGAGAAAATATGTAAAAGTTTTCTACACAGAGCTAGCCAAAAAAATTATATTCTAGAACAACAGTTGAACTGTAATCTAGACAAGGGAAGACAGATTCCAGCTGAATCTCTGTGCACTTAAAAATTGTTTAATTGAACAAGAAAAAATAATTTGACAACATTCTCTATAAGCTGAAATACTAAGTTCCTGCGTCCATTTTCAGATGCATTCATTGTTTCTTCAAGAGCAGCTAAATATTTAAACTGGAAAATGTATGTGAGATTTGAAGGTATTAAATATCTGTTGGAAAAAAAAAAGATTTCAGTTTTACATTTACTACATTCTCTTCCTTCATTCATCTGAGCCAATTACATGAATTTACATATTATTAGTCCCTCTGAAATTCAATATCTTAGTATGTAATATTCAATCAAAATCAAAGCTCTGGTGTGACAGTGATGGGGCAGATGTACAGAAATGGGAGAATCACTCCCCAGAGTGGTTAATTAATTGAAATTAAAGACATTAAATAAATAATTAAGTGAAATTAAAGAAATATGGGCTGGCTACGGCTACCACCCAAAGGTGTAACCAGTGCAATGGTTATGGCAGTGCTGGGAAAACAGAGCCACTGTCTTGCAGCTGATGGCTCAGGATAACAATTGTTATGGGGAGCTGGTCTCTGTGCAAGACAGCAGAGCTTTGGGATCTGCTGATGGAGGAAAATTATAAGCTATAGTCAAATCCTATTGCTCCTTACATGTCCTAATATTTCTAATATACGAATGTTTTCCCCTGTGTGTTGAGTGGGGACAAGGCCTGAAGTTTGTAATACAAGTTCAGATTATTATCATGTTTAACGCGCTAATCTAGACAGTAGAGATAAGGAGAGGAGATTGTAATGGATGTTCAGACTGTTAAAGCCTCCTCAAATTTGTGGTTTGCAGGGGCCAATGTTGAAGTTTGTAACAGATACATCCTCTTTTTTTTTCAATAACATTAGCCTTGATAGTTCTTTCCACAGAGGATATGGGTGGAGTAACTGAGTGCATGCTCTTAAAATGTCAGCCTCTATTGTCAAATTGGAAGCATAGAGTTTATAAAGCATGAATAATAAGTCTGTGATGATGTTAAAAGTAGACTTTATAGTAGATGTACATTCAAATAGTGTTTTGCTGAGGCATGAATTGGAATGTGTTAGACATAATCAGTGGGGTCTGGGAGGCTGCAGAACGCCATGTATGGGAGGAGGTCATGGCCTCACATGTGCCAGTCATCTGCGAAACGGATAAAATGACCTATTGCATTTTAAAACTTCTACCAACCAGAGATATGGCACCTCTGTGCAAACTTTCAGAAGATGTGAGAAAATAGGACACATGTGAGGAGGAACAAAAGGAGAAAAGTGAATGGAGGTGTGAGAAAACAGCTGAAGATGCAGTCTTGAAAAGGAATTGCACTTAGGAGAGAAAAAAGTCTGCTTCTGGGGGACTGAAGCCTTTGGTGAACCCACCACAGTGCAGAGGACAAGTAAGAAGCAAGGAACCATGGAAGAAAATGACTAAGAAATAAAGAACAGCAGAAAGAAACGGCTGTACGCTTTCTCCGCCTTCTACACTGCCTATTACGTCACTGAAGAAGAGAAGAGTAATATGCACTGAAGACAAGGGAAGCTGGGACTAGGAAGTAGGAAGGAAAGGTATTTTCCTAATATTTTTGACTGTGTTCATGTTTTTTTTTCAATAATTGAATCAGTAATTAAACGTATGTGTTAACTAAATTAAATTATATTAAATTCCCTGGTTTGAAAATGTTTTGTGCTCAACAGACATGGTACACAGTCCCCGGCTATGCCAACAGTTGATACAACATCAATAAGGGGTGCTTCTCAGTACTAAATAAAAATTTCAGCAGAGATAAGACTCTCTCACAGGTTTCCATTTTGTCTCTGATGACTTGGCTTCAGTTAGGCTTTGCAAAAGTTGTTTAAAAATCTCACACATACACTTTTCATTTCAATATATGTCACTTTCAAGTAATCTTACATTCCTTAAGAATTTTGAACTGTTTAGTTGGATAAATTATTAAAATACTTGTTTGAATTGTTTTATTCCATCATCATAAAGACATGAATTTATCCAAGAAAGCTAGCCTAAGAGAAGGAAAAAATAAAATAAAATAAATGGTTAACTTAATGGTGAGTGACATGAAAAGTACAATTTTTAAGCCAACCCCAAATAATTGTGTAACAGAAGAAAATATTTCTTTTTTTATTATACAGAAGTGTTCTTTTTGATGGACACTTAACATTTTGGAATTAATAAAATTCCTGTAACTGCCTGAACGTTACACTATCACAAAATGTAAAGAATGTCTCTAAAATAGTATAATTCAATCTAAAAATGAAAAAATATAAACATCAGAAGATGTATTGGATGTGCAGAGAACTGACATATACAAAATCTCAATTCCAATTGGCCTAATTCTTGACTAAGAAAGTTAAATTAATAAAATACATTACTCTGATGCTCAGGGTAATTCAAATCAAAGGATTAAAATTTGCTATATTAAGAAAGATATTTAGGTGATTGGACTTTGCACAGTGAGTCAGTGTTCTATGTTCAAACTTTGGAGTCTTCAAAGGAACATTATATGGATTAATAGATAATTTTTGTACAATGCCTAGTAATATCTTTGTGACAAGATTCCTTTTTTAGTGTTATTTTGCTTAAGTAAATGGTTAAATTTAAATACAACACAAACATAATTTTAGAGTCTTGACTGACCTGTAGACATTTGCATGAGATAGATAAGAAATTTTGCCTCTCATAATTGCCCTAATGGAAGAACAGTCACTGATTCTCTGTAAAGTGGCATAGCTTTTCCTCTAGCTCTAAGCCCAAGCCACTGTGAAAGGGTCAGGACGGGGAAAGAGAAAGCTGGTGACGCATTTCTCAGGCCTCCCACTTGTGACTATGTTAGGCAGCTGTATACGACCTTGCACTGACAGCTAATAAAAATGACACAGACTTTTTAAACATTAGACAGAAAATTTTAAACATTAGACAGAAAACCTTAACGCTTGTATGCTATACTCAATTTTAAGACAGTGTTAGAGTGCTACACTATTTCATTGGAAAATGTGCATTAAAAGATATTTATTAAGAACATAAATGTTGCTGTGTCCGAGTCTCAACTCTCAATAGTTAGTATTAAAAATACTGCAGGCAAAACCTAAGGTTATTTTTCCACTGGTATTTTTTGCATTGTTTTCTTTTCCAATTTGCGTTCATATTCATTCACCATTTTATTTTCATGAAATGTTTAAAAGGAAGACAAATTCATGTAATACTTAACTTTTCTCCAAAGACATCTATAAGCAAGACATATCTTGGTATTAAAACTTGGTTTACATTAGTAAATCATCACAGTTTCCCCTATGAAATATCAGTATTGTCATTCTGTGACTAATTTTTCAGAACTCTAAGGATAATCACACAGATATCTAAGAGTAGAAATGTGAAATTTTGCAGGGCAAAAATACTGAAATCTGTTTTTTGCCTATGATTTGTGAACTTCCCTGTATGTAGTTCTAACATGATCATCACTGCAGTCCTCTGCTTGAAAGTCAAGTATAGTTATTGCAATGAACTATGCAGGGGAAGAGGGGAGTGCATTTTTGATCAGAAACTATCTCATGCCATCATGAATATTTATACAAGTTAGATGAAATTCATCAAACAATCTAATTTTCTTCAAAGCAGTTGCTAATTATTTTTAAATATTTATTCCCCGTTATTGGAAAATACTTTTTCTGAGATATTACATCTAGGTCTTCAAAAGACACTTTTATAAAAAAATTTCAAGACTTTTTTTAAAAGCATGGAAAAAATACACAGGTATTCTACAGGTTTAGGCAGAAACTCAAATTTTAAAAACAAAACTTGAACAGCTGGAATATTCTAGGGCTGTGTATGCACTGTAGTGCTTAACTATTTCCATGGCAGTTCAGTGATAAATACCTACCCTTCCACATTGAGTGCTACCAGGATAAAGCTCAGATGTCCCTAATGTTTTGTTTCAAGTACACTTCAAAAGGTATTTAGCTCCCTTCAGTATAGGTTTGGGACCTCCAAGTATACCGTCTGTCCTTGTGACTACACCAAGCAGACAACAAAACCCCCAGTCATTTGAAACGAGTTCTGGCTGGCTTTGAAGTTCCCCCACACAAATGCAGACGGCATTTGTACGAATCAATTTGTGGAAAGCAATCTACACTTTGCAGCCATAATGGATGGCAAGGATTCTATGGAAAGTAACCTAGTATTCAGATAACTAGCAAGCAAAAGCTAAAAATATTCAAAAGTGACTAATGCACCATTAGTGAAGCACTTTCTGTAAATAGCAGGTGACATTCCTCAAACCCAGAGTACTGTGGTCTAAATAGGTAAGGCAGTCAAAGGGTACAAGAAAGGTACACTATTGTCCTTGCTTTAGATTTTAGGAAATGAGGTATCTCAAGACCAAACAACCTGCCCAAGGTCAAGCAAAAATATTGTACTGAAGACAGACACTGGACGTAGTTTTCATATTCCTGGTCTAACCTTTAAAATACAAAGCCAATCTAACTTCTAAAATGCTTGATCACAGTAAAGTAATAGTTTGACTGAATTTGTTGCTCTGCAATTGTATCAAAGACGAAAGATCTCCAAAGTTGCTAGGCTTTTCCATAATGTAAGATCACAATATTAATGTTTGCTATCGTTGCCCAAAATAAAAAGCTATGAGAAACAAAAGTAATCAGGAGTCTGTGAGGTTGTCTTTAACTGAGGTTGTGGGCAATGAAGGATGAAGTTTCACGCTACAAGTTGAATTGTTGTGGTGGATTACCAGTGTAACTAGGTATGGAAGCAGTGTTCTGCAGGGAACTCTGTTGCATAAATAATAACAAAGTGTTTAGCTAGTGTCTAATAAGAATCAAACAAGAAAAATATGTGATCTTGGCCTGATTTTCTGAGTGCAAACACCTTTGGCAATTCATTTATAACATCTGATTAACCAATCACAGTTTTTCGTTTACAAGGTTATCTTTGTTCTAGTTTAATTCCTTGCTTTAAAACTATAATAGAGATTTAAACAAAACTATTTCATTCATTTGGTTGTGTTGTGGTTTGACCCAGCAGATAGCTGAGTCCCACACAATTGTTTGCTCACCCTCCCTCCTTCCCAAGTGGGATGAGGGAGAGAATTAAGGAAAAAATATGGTAGAACTCTTGGGTTGAGATAAAAGCTATTTACTAAGACAGTAGAGAAAATAAAAGAAATAACAGTACATATTTATATATAAGAAAAAACAGATGATACACAAAGCAAGGGACCAACGACCGACACCCAGCCAGCTAGCAGCCACTCCCTGTGAGTGATGCCCTTCCGTAAAAATCACATGATGTGATATGGTATGGAATAACTCTTCGGTCAGTTTGGGTCAGCTGCCCTGGTCCTATCCCTTCCCAGTTCCCGGCTCCTTACGCTCCCTGATTGTTTCACTGAGGAACAGAATATGTCCTTGGCTCTGTTCAACACTGCCAGGTGTTATCAGTTTTGTTTTTCTCCTGGAACCAAAACATAGCTTCATATTAGACACTATGAGAGAAGTAAATTCTGTTAGAAACTATGACAGGCTGTTTATTATAAAAGCTTGTTATGATATATGCAGAAGAAACAACACTAAATTTTCTTAATCTACCTCAGGTAGCTAACATTTTTAATAATAGCCCTGTAGTTTAATAATATGGGAATAATTCCTTTTTTTTGCCACTGCTATAGCACAGCTAATGCAAAGGAGCAGAAATATCTTTCAGCCTTGGTTAGATATTATTCAGCTTTGTGTTTTGCAAAAGATTCAGTCTTGTATTTTTGTGCATTGTCTGCCATCTCTACTTAAAAAAATACCAGTTTCAACAGTAAAGGAGGTAAAATAAGTAATATATTCTTTTACAGTTTGGAGTAGAAAAATCACCTTAAAATGCTAAAAAAAAAATGTGTTAAGTACAATTTCTCCAATTTTAAAAAGCAGCTTCTCATTTCTTGGGCTCTAAGAGGAATGCAATAGTGTTGAATGAATTAAACATTGTCTAGACCTGAGACGAGGACATCTTCTATGTTCTTGCAGTCTATTGTACATCATGGCTAGTGGCTTATTAGTATCTCACAGATGCAGCCTGTTGAACAGAAGTACGACGCCTATCCCCAAATTGCTCCACATTTTCTTTTATCCACTTTTTATTCACTGAATGTTGGGCAGTGAATAACCAAGTTTTCTATTGACATGGAAAATTACAAATTGAATTCTCTGTTTAAGACAAGTCTACTCAGAAGTTCAGTAGATATATCTCTGAACTAATTTGAACAAAACAAATTGAAAAGCAAACAGGCTGACTCAGATACTACTCACAAGAGCACACTATTCCAAATGAATTAATTTATTGTCTGGAGTGTAGACATACCTCATGAGATGCTGCTTCAGGTTCACGTCAAGCATCTGGTAAGCGGCACTGAAATGTCAAAGTGTTGGTTGGTACTTCAGAGATTATGCCCTTGCAATAGAAATTTTGCTCTGATTTCTTCACACTGCAGCCTACATATTGCCTTCAGTGATTGATAAGTAAGGCTGATCTTGTCCTGTGGGTTTCTTGTTTCTATCATCCTGTTCACATAAACACAGAATGAGACTTTAGATACATATTAATAAGGAAGCAGCAGAATTCCAGAAGAAAGGAACATTCTCCAGGCACAATGTCCCACAGCAATACTAGATAGGATGAAATATTCTCAAATTGTAAATATGAACAAGAACAATAGCCAAGTGGTGAATATTGTTTCCCAGTAATTACAGACATAAGCAATCTGTGATGTTCCAGGGCAGAAAGAATTCTTGCATTGGATACGTATACTTGTTAGCAAGGAAATGTTAACCCAGTATAGTAAGTCTTACTTGAAGCTGTTGCTGGAAAACCAGTGCTGTTATCCGTATGCTGGATGCCTCCCATAAAAATGTTGATTGTGTTCCCAGGAACGTTTGGGATTTTATGGTTTTCTTAGCTATAAGGCACCATTTGGCCTCTCCACAGAATTTTTCTAAAGCAGACAAAAGAGAAGAAGCAACTAAGGGCTAAGTTTTAATGTCATTTTCATAAATATGCATTCAGAGGAATTCCATTGACTTCGCTACGCTTAGCTGGTTTATCAGGAACTGGCTGAACGGCCACACTCAGAGAGTTGCGGTCAATGGTTCAATGTCCGAATGGAGACCAGTGATGAGTGGTGTTCCTCAGGGATCAGTACTGGGACAAGTACTGTTTAACATCTTTGTCAGCGACATGGACAGTGGGATCGAGTGCACCCTCAGCAAGTTTGCAGATGATGCCAAGCTGTGTGGTGCAGTCGACACACCAGAGGGAAGGGATGCCATCCAGAGGGACCTGGACAGGCTTGAGAGGTGGGCCCGTGCCAACCTCATGAAGTTCAACAAAGCCAAGTGCAAGGTCCTGCACCTAGGTCAGGGCAATCCCAAGCACNGAAAGAGGGTAGATTTAGACTAGATAGAAGGAGGAAATTCTTCCCTGTGAGGGTGGTGAGACACTGGAACAGGTTGCCCAGAGAAGTTGTGGATGCCCCCTCCCTGGTGGAAGTATTCAAAGCCAGGCTGGATGGGGCTTTGGGCAACCTGGTCTAGTGGGAGGTGTCCTTGCCCATGGCAGGGGGGTTGGAACAAGATGGTTTCTAAGGTCCCTTCCAACCTGAACCATTCTATGATTCTATGATCATGGCTAAAAATAAAATTTTATTAGCAGCTTTTACATGCACAGCAGTCATAAACCGAAACCGAGATCTACCTTCAGAACACCTTCCTGTCAGTGAAAAATCAGGGTAAATGCTTTATCCTAGTCAAGAAAATTGACAGCATGCTAGTGGTTTTAGGGGAACTGGGTTTTAACTTCTGGTCTCTAATAACATCATTTTTATATGCAAAGGCGTAAAACTTTATTTCTCCTATGTGTTACTATTTGGAAATGACAGTCTTAACTGTCTGGTCAGATTTTCTTATTTTCTTATTTTTTCTCCATATTTCATTTCATTTAATTTCATTTCATTTCATCCATATTATTATTATAACATAAATAAGGATTTTCTTTTTAGCTGTGTATAATCTTCAGGTGACATTTTTTCTTTTACCTTCTCTAATCATCATCTAACATAGATATACATATTTACTTTTGTAATCTTTTTGGATCTATTGAGATCCAAAGAAAATATGAACTCAAAATTGGAATGCACGGAAGTGAATAATTCACTGCCACATATTTCTGATTTTGTGCATATAATCTCACCTGTGTATCATGATTATAATCCACGAGCTAGACAACAAATATGTTTGAAGAGAGGCTATGACATTTAACAGGCTGCAGATTCTGCAAAGTTTGATGCCTTAGCCAGTTAGATTAATCAAACATGCTTGAGTTACTCATTTAAGTATTAGTTGAGAGTATATCTTTTTTTTCTATACACATACATGTGTAAATATTATGAACAGTAAAACATTTATCTTATACAGTTAGCTTAAAGCCAAAGAGAATTCTTAGGTCTATCACCTTATTATGTGCTTTGTTTTGCATAGGTTTGGGTTGGGTTTTTTTTTTGGCTGGTTTACCTTGGTACAGCATAAACCATACCAAGCTTTTCAGTTAGATGGAGAGTGCTGTTCTGTCTGGTTCAGGCACAAAGAAACAGAAGTCTTGTGTCTGTTTTCCTTGGTTTCTCACTCCAAGCAAGCTGCTAAAACATAATGCTTGTTTACCCAAACCTTCAGTTATTTGCTTGGCAACTCCAAGAGTTTCAGTGCTTCTCTACAATCACACAGCTTTCTATCCATGCAGACAAGTAGAGATGATATTTTACCTTCCAACACAATCATAAAAAACAAACTGTGAGACTTCCATCTAGATCCATCAATAGCCTACAAAACATTTATGATATTTATGATATGCAACGTTGGTAACGCACACCTATTGGATCAAATAAATAATATTTCTATGGAAGTCTACCTATCCAGCTCTCTGAGTGTAAGAACTAGGTACAAGAAAATATTTAAACAACGTTCCGATATCTCAATTAAAGAAAACTAAAAATAATAATCCAAACTCTATCTCACTATTCACATCTGTTCTCAGAAATACCTGTGTAATGCCTAATGAGTCACCACTTAAGTATTTCCTAGGATCCAAGTGAGCTCCACATTTTAAAATACTTCTCTGCTGAGAAAGCATAGCACAGAAATGCAGCACTAGAGTTCCAGGAAGCGGCTAAGAAATATGCATCCCTTCTCCTTACTGACCAGAATATCCACTCAAGATCCAAGATTATTAGGGTTCTGTGGAGTGAAGAAATTCACACCTACCCATCTTACCTTAACAGTTTAACAAAGATTTCAAATTTAATTCAGTAAGAGAGCTTGAGATGTAGTATGAATATGTTCATGAATCATGCAGTAAGTAATCTATTTCACCAATAAAATCCTGCTCACTCTTTGCATGCATGTTGTAGTCAATACATTTATTCATTTTACGTGATTCTAGGAACACTGATATCTCTGATGTCAGACTGGTATCTCAAACTCTTTTCTTTCAGGAAGCATTCTTGTAACAGACTAACAAAATCTTTTCTTATTTTTCTTTCTTGCTCCATGAAGCTGTGCAGAAAACAATGCAACAGGAATTGCCTTTCACTTTTCATATCTTGGGAAGCCAGAGAAATGAGTCTTATTATCTTGTTGAAAAAAGTATTGAAGTCAGCAACCCATCTTTTTGGAAAAGAGCAAGTATTCGTCTTCTATGTATGATATATCAAAGAGTCCTGTCTCTCCAGTTACATCTTCATAGCATAAAACGAGGTAGGACGGCAGTATTACAAGAAATGCAGTAACTGATGATGATCTTTAATTCCCAATTTTATCCAAGCACTACAATGCTCTTTAAAGAGGAACAGTACATAGAACAGTGTCATATCACCTTATCTTGAATGTTGAACAACAAAATCAGTTCCTTCTTCAGGAAGGAAGAAGGGTTAGGGTTAGGTTCCTTCTTCAGGAAGGAACTGATCTAGCCAGCTCAGGGCTGGGCATCCACTCCAAAGCCAGGATATGCATCTAAAAACCAGGATCTTAAGTATCTAAAAGAGTGTGGATGCAGAAGCACAGCCAGAGCACTTGCTTTTTAACATTAAAGTGTTACATTCATATCTTTTTACAATGAACAACATAAAATAACTTGATAATTGAAAGGATAGACTAGTTTCTTACTTCATGTCTATGTATTTATAGCCTAACATGGCAACTAAGTTGAGACACAAAAGAGGACAAGAGATATTTTAAAAAAAAAAAAAGAAAGAAAGAAAGAAATAAAATGAAAGAAGACAGGAAAAATAAAAGCTTCTATGTTTTGTCTGAAGGACTATATTCTCTGTACCAACAAAAGTGCAAATGGGGTTATAAACTATAAATCTTTTTACTTTGCAGAATGAACTATCTCTAAGTTAACAAGCTCTCTCTATTGTAGAAAGACCTTTGCAAGTAGATTCTTCTTGTTGGTGCTATAGAAAAGAGAGTACCTTAGTTAGCTATAAAGTCCTCAGGACAGGGACAGTATTTATCATGTGTGTGCAGAGTGGCATTCTGGTATTTGATTGCATTTTGTGTTTTCTACTACAGCCAGTGAGCACTAACTCCTCTTTACGTTCAGCAAGACTGATAATAAAGAACTTTTCATGTAGAACAGGAAATTTAAATAATATTCTCTGAGTGATAGAATGCTAGAAGTCTATTACTATTCTATACACTTTTGTCAGGCACTGAAAATTCTACAGAGCAAATGTAAAGCAAGAAGACAGATGTAGAGTGATGAACAATGTGAAGAAACAGTAAATCATTGTTAGCTAGCATCATAGGCAATAGGCTCTGTCTCTGAATCATAACCACTGGCAAGCTCATTTGCACTGCTTAATTAATATTGCTCAAATGACACAAATATAAGTTCAACACTGAAATAAATTGTTGATTGTGTTGTTTAAACAAAACAACAAACACATTTATCAAATAGATTTTTATCATTTCCCCCATGCAGCACTTTCTTTCCAAAAGAATGATTACACACGTTAAATTTCCCATTCTGTAAAGTTCATATTTATTTATATTGCAATATATAATTTATAACATATTATATAAAATATATGATATCAAATATATTTTCATACAAATACATATAAATCATGTATTGAAATTATTAACTGATCCTTAACATTATCCAGGAAGAAACCTTCATATTTTATTGCTAGTAAATAAATCCTTTGTCGTGTTTCTTTGTATTAATTCAGAGCATTACTTCTTATATTAAACAGTATCTAATGCATCTGCACTTCAAAATGCCAGTGATCTGAATAGCATGAAAGCCAGGACCAAGACATGTAAATTTGTACTTTAAAAATCATAATACTTTGATTTGTCTGCATCTAAGATATGCTTCTGCTGTACACAAAGTATTTTAATGCAGAGAGCTCAGATTTTCTAGATAGACACTTGCTTACTCGTGGAATTATACTGTAGATAAAACATAAAAAGAATTACCTCTACTACAGTCATACTTGGGATGCTTATCTCTTACCCATGAATATATCATCTGGTGCAATACAAAGTCTAGCTTCCTTCAAATGTATTCTGGTCATGCAGCACTTTTTTTCAGAGCTTCATACTACTGCATACAAAGTACTTGTCTATACAAGACACAGAAAAAGGTCTTTGAAGCTGTGGATTTATAGATTGGTTTTTCAAATTGTTGCACAGGGTGATATTAAATGTACAGACAAATACCTTTTATATGAAATAAATGCTGTAAAAAGCATCTATTAATAATTCAATTTTAATGGATTTCTTTGGTGATGTTTTTCTTTTTTTGTTGGACATGCTTCCGCCTATCTTAAAACAATTTGTTAAATGATTTAAAATTTTTGCTACAGAAAGGATCTGTTTCACACCCAGAGATATTTGGATAATGACCATATGCAACATTTTCTAATACTTTAAATCAAGGTAAGGTTTTTTTGCACTATTATGCACTGGCTTTTTAAAATAACCTTTTGAAGCAGAATTGATACATTGTAATAATTGCAAATGAGAATACTTTATTCAAATTAAAGCACATATGTAAAACCACTAGTTATTTGTTGTCATTTGTAGTGGCTATTCAGCATTTTATATCAAAGCTAGATTCATAAAAGCTTAGAACATATACAAGAGAATCACATATAATCTCCACTCTCAATTTCAAAATTCAAAGTAAATGTTGTATTGAACAGCAGTCACGTAATTAAACTCAAGTTCCTCTCTGCTGTCTTGCTGCAAAACAGTAACAAAATCACTTAAAGAATCACAGCAAAGATCTGTCACTGAAGTCTTAGATTTCAAAGAAAGCAAGAAAAAGTAGCCTAGAGACCAACTGTGGGACAAATGTTTGATGTCCAGCCCAGTTAGTACTTTGACTAGTGAGAAAACAATTATGGTAGCTTCCAGGGAGTTATAAATTGCTTGGGCCATGCTGCAAGAATAGCGATGAAAAGTTTAGCGCAGCTGGCCCTATAGCAAGGAGCTGAGAGCTGTAGTCTCCAGAGTTTGTTAAGTCCCTTCTACAGCCCTTTTGAGGCTAGTGCAAAGGACAGACAAGCATATACACAGAGATATTCACCAGTGTTATCCAAAGGTGAATCCACTGGATACAAAAATTAAAGCTTATTCATATGCTTAAGCTGAAATGATTCATTGACCATTTCAGAAATGTTATCTTAGGCAACATTGTTGATAACTGGTAGCTAGCATGTTTACAGACTCTCTCAGGGGAGGCTTTTTCTCCCATATCTGACATACCACATCTTTCTGTGTCAACATGTTGTACCATTGTATTTGCCTGAACTTTTGCCTTCCTACCACCATACCCTAGGTCTGATATCCCTCCGTCTCTGATGCAGAGGGATATTTCAGATAGAATAAATATCCCAGTTTGATGCTCCAGTATGTTTCCTAAATATCATTAGCCTTTTTGTTTTGCACCTTACACATCAGAGTCAGCCTGTAGATGTCGAGTCATGCGTCAGTGTAACACCTGATTGATTCTGTTAAACCACAAAAACTAGAAAAGGAAAAAGAAACCAATCTCTTTCAGACAAGTGAGAAACCTTTGATTCATTTCAGTCTCCAAAAGCCAAAATTTAGTCTCTAACATCCTAAATCTTTCTAATAAAATAGAAATATATATATACGTATGTAGCATGTAGTTCACTCTGAAAGCAATACCTCATTTATTTCTGTGGAACTACAACAGATACAAAGAGAACAATAATGCTAGTTGATAGAGCAAGTTCTCAGCTACAAAATACTGTTTTTCAACATAGTCATCACCATTAGCTATGCATTTTCATCAGAGGTGAGCAAAAGCCTGCATGCCACGCTCATAAAAATCTTCATGGCCATCTGGAACGTGGCTTGTCTTTCACATCACTTTCACCACTGCACCACCCTCCAGCTCACTGCGCTGACATCTACTGTTTGTTCTCCATAAACATTCAGCAAGTGTCGATGAATGTCAATGGGTACCATTTTTTTCTATATGGGGGAATTCGGTGACACACCTTTGCTTCATACGCACTTCCATGTCAGGCACCATTTTGTCAGATCATCCTCTGCTGTCATCTGTCACATGGCAACAAAATGGGATGGAATAGCGGCGGGAAGGTTCAACCTCTACTGCCATACCACCACAGTCTGCCTCTGATGTCACAGGTCAACATGATAAAATAGGAAGCATTACTTTTGGAGAAGCTTTTGTATATTCTTCCCCTCTAATGAAAATACAGTGGGCAGATACACGGGAAATAAAATACGATCATTCATGAGAAACAAACAAAACAAAAGCAGTCACAAGCAGACAGAACCAGACAGTTATCTTTCTCTCAGTGTCTACCAGATCATGCTTAGCTTGCTGATAATGGGGTTTCTGTGACTCAAGAAGGCACGTGTTTTTCAGATGGCAGCTCATGTGGGATGACAGAACAAAATATGGTTTCCATATTGTGCAGTTACTGGCATGAAGATTGAAGCTACTCTTGTATCCCATCTACTCTCTTCCCAAAACATTACCTAGGAACATAAAACAGGAGTTCCTCTGCTAGGGTTGCAGATCAATCAAGACAATATCAACATCAAATTTTATCTCCCTTTTTTTCTCTTTTCCAACATATATATGTGAATAACTTAACCAAAAGCAGCTGGAAAAAGTCTTTATGCTACTTTCTTCCTCCTTGATACTTCGACTCATCCCAGCACTCTACCTTTACAGTAACTCAACTAATACTACTTGGCCAGATTTAGTTCAAATGACTCACACAGCAAACTCATTTTGTGAGACGGACCAACTTCCTTAGCATCAAGGCAAGGGGAAGCTATCAGTGAGTGCTCCCCAGATTACAACCCCACAGCTGTCAGCTTCTGTATGTGCTGACATTTCACAGAGTTGCAGCATATTTTTTTCAAATGTATTTAATTTGAAACTGCTTTAGTAGAACAAATGACTGGAGCTCTGGGATGTTTTATACAGAAAGGTTCTGAGTTTGACCAGCTGATTTCTAATGCTGCATGACTCAAACCTCTGTGGAATACACAGGAAATATGATGTTGCTCTTGGGAGTTTAATAGTGCAGGAAGGAACATGGTGACAAGCAGTAACCTGATCTGAAACTAGAAGACGTTAAGCTCTGAAAATCCTTCTTCTACCCCTGTGCATTATTTCATCTGTTCTCCTATTTTGTTTGCATTTTCCTATTTTTAACCGTCTTGTCAAGTCTGTAGAATCTCTCAATCACATCTGTTTTATTTTCCATCAAAGAGAAAAAAATGTGAAACATTCATAACAGAAGAAGAACTGCATGTATTATTATCAAAGCAGTGGCACTGTGCTCAGAGCTGTATAGTTGCATGAGACACACAGAGGATATCTACATCCATAAAAGAGCACAGTATGAAAGCACCCTGCACCGCCCTGCCAGCCCAGCACAATACGACAGCATGACACAATGCAGCTCTGTTCTGAGAGATTGTGTCTGGCTCTGTAAGTACATCAAGCAGCTCACTGACAGTTGAATCTCTAAGTGCTGTCACTCAGACGGTCCTATTAGGATTGCACTCAAACTCCTGATTCGTAAGCAGAAGCAGTCCATGTTACTCCGTTTTGTATCACAGTTACATCTGTTGTCCCAGCCTGAGACAGTACAAATCTAAGCAGAAAATTTGGACTGATAAGGGAAAGCTGGTAAGAAAAAAAATCTATTGCTTCTGTTGTACAAGGAAACCAGATATCATGTCAGTCAGACTTTTTTTTTTTCTGTAGATAGTCTTCTCTGTCATCAAGACTTGGGCACATTCAAGGGATATCTTTGTATGATCCAGTGCAATAGCATGTAAGATACCTCTAGTATAAAACATATTACAGTCAGGATAATAGGGCAACAAGTTCAGATAGTAGCTTCTACTAGCATCTGCAAACATGGCTGTCATATTTCAAATGTGTGGTTAATCTCAGAGCTGGATGATGTATCTCTAGCCAGCAGTATGTTGTTCTTTACAGTTAGAGGCACCAATATTAGCAAAACTCCCTCGATAATTGAGGATACATATGTATAATAGCATAGATCTTCCCTAACTGTAATTCTATTTGTATAGAGAGTAAAACCAGTTAAACAACAAAACTAAAAATCAAATCCTAAATCCAAATGAAAAGTCAGAGAATATCTTTTTTTGTTTATAAAAATCTTGGTAGTTTTCAGTGTATTAAGGGCGAAGTGTTGCCTCATTAGCATGATGTTCATATCTCTTTTCATAGGCTCCCTAATAGGACTGTAACTGCAAGAGTGACAACACTGGCCTTTTTCATTTCTTGAAATGTCAAAATTTTAGGGAGAAAGAATGCCAATGCTAATTTAGTTTGTCAGAGTAGATTTATAAACCATTAACAAAATATTTTGGACTGTGTCTATAAGTGCTAAAATAACAATGTGCTCCTCTTATTCTACAACTAATGTGTTAGCTTTCTCATAAAGTTACCACCAGCTCTGTCAGAATTTCAGCTGACGACCTGTGACAGTTCTGAATTCCCATGTGCCTATTTCTCCCACAAGCAATTTTTCCAAAGCCTAGCTTTATGTTTGATTTTTAAAATCATTACATTTACTCATCTTTCTTCAAATCTCTATTTAAGAACTACTTCTGCTATGAATCCCATAAAATCCAGCAATTTCTAAGCATTCACTTTGCAATTACTTTACATTAGGTTAAAGTGAACTCACACTACTCTTTTCTAAAGCTCCCATTCTTTCTTTATTCTCCTTAATTTCCCTGTGTGAAACTCCTGCACATTTTGTCAGCAGTAAGAAGAAGCAACTCAATTATTATTCAAGCAGCACTCTAGTCCAGGTAAAAAGTACTTTGCAGGTGTGGGTACTAGCTAATGTTTTTTATCCTAAAATCCATTGTATAAACAGAAAACTTCACAAGATATAGAATAATCTTGGGAGAGCCACTAACCTGAATTACCCTATCTTGCATGGGTGACTTGGTAAGTCAGCAGCTGTTCTATGGCTCAGAAGCACAATCTAATTCCCATGTATTATTACCGTATGTCAGCAGAAGTTGGAGCTGCTCCTGCGCAGGCTGAGTTCATGCATTTCCTGTGTTTGTGATGGCCAGTGAGCGCACGCACAGTCTGTTACCATAGCTTGGATGGAGCATGCTCAGAGCCTGTACTCTGACTTCTCCACGCAGCTTTCAGGAAGCAATCTGTTGTCCTCTTTTCCCTTCCCTTGTCACCTTTTGAGCACTCACAGCTTGAAATGTTCGGAGGAAATTTTAAACTGCTGGCGTTTAAAAAAAAAAAAAAAAAAGAGCTTCAGATCTTCTGAACTTTCAGTCTGAATGAAAGTAATAGTTTCTGTTTCAGTGAAACTGAGAAAACATTTTTATACATATGGATATAAATTTATCTATATGATACAGTTGTATTTGTCGCCAAATTCTTCACATTGAAATATGGAGATTGAAATCATGTGCATACATTTTGATAGATACTCAACAGTGAGCATTTCAGCATGACATTGTGATATGGAATGACTTTGTACATATGTAGATCAGCAGAGTGCCTATGATATACGTTTGTGTGCAGAATAACTGTAGGCACTTGGAAATGCTGCTGCAAAAAAATATGGAGTGGAATCTGGGTGTGGAATTTGATCATACAGCATTGGACATTGCATATTGTATCCAGCAATCCTATGTGGTATGCTGCCAAGTAATCACAAGAAGAAGACCATATGTTCACTGCACGAAGAAGCCTACGTGCTGAAAGGACACAGAAAGCAAAATCAGGCAAAGACATATAACACTAGACATTTCTATGCTTCTATTTCTGCAGAGAAAGCATGAAATGGTGAAAGAAAAAGAGGGATGAAGGAAGAGAATAAATTAGAAAGTTTTGTAGAAGAGAATCAGAATGCCTGTAACCAAATATGAAACTAACTTTTCCTCACACACAATGACATCCTCACATTCTCCCTGGGTAAGTTTTTTGTCCCTAAGTAATGAAAATGAATCATCATCCACTTTATAAAATGCACTGGTAAGAATTTTCTGTAGGTTTGTTTTCTGTTTCAGATATCACAAAACAAAAATTTCCTCCTTTATTTTCATTTTCTTTTTCCCCCTCAGAAACAGGATAATGAAACAAATGTGAAGCTATTGAAGTCTTTTACAGACACATAGGTGGATTTCTATGCTTGTTGAGAGAAAAAGCAAAATAGATGGCCAATGCCACTGCAACAAATATAATCAGCAGTTTTAACAGAACTTGCTTGTTAAACTAATTCACAGCTTTTCATGGCATAATGACTTTATTGCCATTAATTTCAGACAGCCACGATATAACATGAGTTGCTGTTATCTTTTCTTTATTTTTTCAGACAATGGCATTATTTGTTAACAGGATTTGGTGATAGAAACAGCAAAGTCAGCTACAGCATGGATTAACATGAAAAATAAACACTTCCTGAATGTTTCATTCAAAGCCAAAAGATAACAATCATCATTTTAAACCAAGGGATGGAGGTTTACAATCAGTTGGAGGGGTAAATTCTAGAATGCCTAGAGAATGCCAGTCCCTGATAGATTTAATTTATTATAAATACCAAGTAATAGATTTTTTATTTTCTAAAAACAATGAAAGACCTTGTAGGTGATTGATAGTTTTGTTTAAGTTAACAGTGAAAAACTGGAATACTTACTGGATTCTATATAATTATTAAACATTACTGGAAAGAATTAATATATACTACAGATTTTTGTGCGTGTAGGCAGCCATCAACATAAAAAATAAAACAAAGAAAACCCAACACATAAAAGAAGGATGTAAACAAAGCTACTTCTGAAAATACATTGATTCAGTTAGTCACAGTCATTCATCTTAAAAAAAAAAAAAA
>WBMW01002235.1:397812-464738 GCA_013396635.1 Penelope pileata
ATAACATCCTTTTTTCTAAGGGTGAGGATCCAGACTGGATGAGCTTAAAAGTTATTTTAACTATCTCTGCCAAGAGTTTTCAGCCATAGCAATAGATGATCTTCCAGAAAAATAAAAACTATAATAATAAACAAGAATAGAGGCAAATCAAATACAGGTAAAGCAAGGAAGTGTGCTTCTGGGTAATGCTGCTTCAACATTAGATCAGAAATGCAGCCAATAGCAATGTGGGATCTTACAGGTAGGTTTTATTTAAAGTAAAAGCTAAAATAAAGTAAGCTTCACCCACTTCAGTCTCACAGTCACAAGCTCCAGAAAAATGTGGTGTTCCAGGAGTCTGTCTGACTACTGGACACCAGGTCAGGGCTAGGCGTTCAGTGAGACACTGGGCTCCACAATGCTTGTGTACACCTGTTAGGTTCAGTGTCCTTTGTCCCTGGAGGACAAGAAAAGCCATCTGCCAAGCCTTCACCTCTCCTAGGTTTGTTTTAGGCTAGCAACCATGTATAGGTTTCTGATATGCTTTTTTGTATCCTATTAGAGCTGAAAGTAGTCTTTGCCTCCATTGTGTCCCACCTCCCTGAATCTTGAGGGTTTGTTCACAGTTCTTTGTCTACAGATCCAGGTGTATAACGAAACTGAATGTAGATGTGCAGGGATCATGATGACAGGCAAATCCAGCGCAATGATGCAGGCTGTGCTTGCTGTCTGTCCCTTCAGGTTCTGCCCACATCTAGACCTTCCCATTCATTCTCCATCTACAATATCTCAGTCTTTCCATTACAATTTGTCACCAAAGCAGTGCACATTTTTTGCAGAACAACCAGTTTTTGTAGATAAACTGACTGCAAGTTATCATTATCAAGTGGTGCTGTTAATCTTGCTATTTTTCTGAAACATTCCATGAGGTGCACAAGAATAGGCAGATACTCCCATGTGCTGCAGTCATTTTGTACTCATGTTGAAGAAATCTGACCAGAAAGTCACTAATCTGAAATCAAAAGAAACATGCTTCTTCAGGGGAAATTCCATGAGATGTGATCCTTTCATCCCATTCTTTTTTTTTTTTCCTGGCAATGGAGCAGTACAGCACAATTAAACTTTGCTGGTTCTAGGCCCTAAGAGTAGCCAAAAGCAAGTCAGAAAGCCACTTGGGCTGCTTCAGCAGAAGTCCCCAAAGTGTCAACATCAGAACAACTTTTCTGCAACCCTATGGGCCCCTTCAGTCTCTTAATTATCTCCTGAGCAATATTGTCTTCTGATGAGCTCACCCAGAGAATTTATTTAGGAAGAGCTATAAAGACACATATGTACTACTGAGTAAAATTGCATTCAGTTACTGTTGGAAATGTTTTACATCTACTGTATTTTACAGCAACTAACAGTAGTACTCTCTCCCAGAGTAATTACTAATTGCGCTTCATCACTTTCTAAAAAACAGCTTCAGGAAGGAGGGTGCTGCTGCACTCACCAAATCTCTACAGAAATTTCTTACTTATTGATATGTCTTGTAAAAAATAAACAAAAAGACAAAGTTTTATTTGTGCTTACACAGGAATGCTATAGCACGCAATTATTCAATTTTGTGCAACCACAAAAAGATAAATGAGTTGTAAAATCTTTAATATCTCTATTTCCAGAAGTCATTCCATCCACCTCATTAGGCATCTGCGCAAGGCCATTTGTTGATACATCTGATTGAAATTAAGATGCTATCAAAGATCATCTGTGTATAACAAAATCTGAGACTCCTTGGATGAAAACAGTATGTAAGTATGATAAAAATAATATCACTGAGTATTGGATATAGTGATTGCTGTTTAAAAAACAAAAATATTTATCTAACAACACCTTTCTTCATATTAAGAACAAGTCAAAGGCAAAGCTGTAACCATTTTGTTTTGCTTTGTTTCCATTTATTCTTTCCCCGTTCTCATCTGCTTGTACTCTTAAAGGTTTATCTGCAGAAACACTTATTTTCTACTGTCATTTCTAACATCTTGTGAAAAGATCCATTCACTCAGCCTTGCTTTTGAAGGAAATGTGCTTAGCAAAATTTGTCTAATAACTTTTGAAGCCATGGATTTCTTTCTTTGATTATTTTAAAACTGGTTTTCTGCTCTTACATCACACACAAGAAATAACTGAAAATAAAGAAGCAGGAACAAGGAAGAGTAAGTGGCAGTTCCCCACCAGATGAAATGATTTGCCCCAAATTACACGAGTAATTAATATCAAATTTGGAAGCACAGATGCCTTTAGCAGGTTTCTGCTGGCAGCCAAATCAGTAAGAGCAAACCACATCCACTTTCCATCTAGTTAAGTATCTTAATGCTTTCAATGTCTTACAGTAGACAGTTCTTCTGTAAGATTTAATGCCTTTTTTATATATTCTACAGATTGGCAAACCATTTAATTTGTCAGCATGCTGTATTGTGTTTGATAGTTTTGCACATTTGTAGTTACTGGTTCACGTAATGTTAGTGAACGCCTAATTATGTTGTGACATTTCTTTCTTCAAATGATTTTGCAAACTGACTGTTCAGTTAGGATTATCTCCTGAATTAATTTTAATAATTAAGAACTTCTGCCTTTACAAGTCAAATGCTTTTTAACAATAATATAATTTTTCCAGACAGACTGGATTTAAAACTGGTACAACTGCTTAATATACTCTTTTAAAAAAAAAATTACATTACTAAACAGACAAAGCTGTGTTTCTTATGCATATTTCCATCTATTAGCTAAAAATGAAATTAAAAATTGAGGTATTTGTGTCATATGCTAACAGCAAAAGTTTGTTTTCCTGAAAAAGGATCTGTTGAATATATGTAGGAACTGATCTTACTGGTAGCAAATGACTATAGTTATTTTTGCAGGATTTCTCTAAAGTCCTTGTTGCTTCATAAGTAAGTAGTTTTGGAAATCATATTATATGAAATAATAAAAATGTTAATTTTTTTAATAACAATCGGCATCAATAAATTTCTACTTTAAAGCTAGCTTATAAGTATATAAGTCTGATAGATTGTTTACTTTTAGTAAAATAAAGGAAAAGATGGATGTAGAAAAATCTTTTAACTACATTATTATATCGCACAAGTTATTTAGTTTACATAAACTGTCTTTTTTTTCTCTACAGGAAAATATCTCATTTGTAAAATATTTCTCTTGCTATTCTGAAAATAAATAGGCAAAAAAAAGTCACAAGAACAGAGAAGAATTGAGTTGAGAAGGACCTCTGGAGAGCAGGGTCAGCTACAGCAGATTGCTTAGGCCCGTGTCCAGTCAGGACTTGAGTATCTCCAATGAAGGAGACCCCACAACATCTCTGGAAAGCCCGTTACTATGAATGATCAATCATTGAGTAGATCCCGTGTCCTTGAATTTTAATAGAAGTAGATGTAATTCATTTCTGATCTAAATATCTGCAGGTGCCTTCCCAATGGTTTTCAAAGATGTAGTACAATGTCAAATCGGTTTACATATTCTTTGGCTGTCAGCGTGAAATCAATAAAGAATTTGTGTTCAAGGCTTCTCAATGAAATAAACAGGCTGAATTTGTTTTACATTCATGCTAGAAAGTAGGTAAGTAATCTGACTTTCTACAGACAAATAACTGAAATTGCGGCATGTTACCAGTGGCAGAGATACGTTAGTGTTGTTATAAGGGCAAATTTTACACATAAGCATCAACAATTCCCAGATGGCAAGTCAAGAAAAGTGGTCAGGCAAACCTTCGCCAGTTGAGGAGCTGAATTTTTCCAAATACCTCTGCAAATATCAAGAATATTCATAGAAAGTAGCCAGTCCCATTTCCACTCAGGCTACTGTAATGAACCAACCAGGAGCTTCAGGAAAGATCAGGTCATTCTGCCCTGTCTTGTTTCTTATATTTTCTGAGTGCAATCAAATCCACAAATCATAAAAGGTATTACCGGAAAAGTGCTATATTTGAAGCAATATGTTAAAGTTTGCCCAGTATAATTTGTGCCTGCTAAACAAAATAGCAGGTTCTATAAATGCAATGAATCCAAATGAATGCTTTGAAAACAAAGCTAAAGTTGTACCTCTGTGTCTTCCAACTGAATGCAGCTACACATAGCTTTTAAAATGTGGTTGTGTGTATATAAACACATACATATGTACGCATGTGCATATGCACACACGTAAAAAACTCAGGTAAATAACATCAGTTGACTTGGTAATTTGATATTTTCAGATATGCAGACTTTTAGATGTGACGGCTTCAATTTGTGCTTGTATCTAAAGAAATCTTTTCAGGCTAAAGCCACATTCATTCTTGTCTCAATTTGTTTTTCAACTCCAGAGCAGCGTTGAAATCACGCTTAAACTGAAACCATTCTGATAGGTTCTCTCTAAACAGCAGGCTGCTCTGGTGATGCAGTGATTGTTGCACATCATGCAATTGCAAGAACTTTAAATGAAAAGATTCTAACATCAGCATTTGTTTGTTTTATAAATAAAAATAGGGAGAGAAGTCTATTTTACTTTTTCTAAAATAAGACATACAAGCAATTTATTTTCTATCACAAACAAAGATTTCACAGAGGAGACCTCTAGAATCAGATTTTGCACCTAAGAGCAGGAGACATATATCAGTATAAAAATGAATAAATATCTACTTCTAAACATCTTTTGCTCTAGTGACTCTAGTATTATAACAGAGGAATGAAAAATCAGACACAATTTTAAACTTTAGAGTGTTGTCTAAAATAGTATATATTACATACCTGATGTCTTAATTGAGGGTCAGTTGTGGCCCCCATTCAAATGAAGTAATAGCAACAAAAAAACTAAACAAAAAAAAAAAAGAAAAACAAAGAAAAAGCAAAGGAAAAAAGCAGAAGAACATGAATGGAACACAAAGCCTCTCATTTTGATGCTTTTTTTTTTTTTTTTTTTTGTATTAAATGAAAAGAATAATNAACATTAAGTCCCTTGTTTTTATTGTTTTTTTTTTTTTATTTTTTTTTTTTTTTTTTTTTTTTTTTTTTTTTGGCTACAAATCAATGTATACAAACAAAAAGTAAATTATGAAAAAAGGCAGAAAAAAAGCAACAGGTTAAGGAACATGGCATAAAATATTCAAGTTATGTGATAAAGTGGTTGACAATCATTCCATACCTTGTTTTATATTGAAAAATCTTGATGGTAGCCAAGTTCAGTTTCATACAGCAGTACAAAAGATACAGTCAAAGACACATAGAATTCAGTGTAATTTTTGCTATCCACTGCAATGAGCCACAAGCTTAACCTTTAATGATTCAAATATACCTAAGATATTCTAAAAAATATCTACTAGGTTTAATAGATGCCCACCACAACATTTAACAAGTATCAACCTGAAGGTTTTCTTAGGCAACACTAACACTNTGCTGGCTCATGGCCAACCTGTCATCTACCAGGACCCCCAGGTCCCTCTCTGCAGAGCTCCTCTCCAGCAGGTCATCCCCCAGCCTGTACTGGTACATGCGGTTATTCCTCCCCAGGTGCAAGACTCTACACTTGCTTTTGTTGAACCTCATCAAGAAGAAAGAGCTTGGCCCTGTCTCATGAAATGAAAAGCTGAACATACAATTTAATAGTTTTTTTTCAAACTATAAAGCAATCTAAATGCATTACTTAGGATTTCAGAAAATATAAGCAACACTTTATGTTATACAGTTGCAGCTATGTTCCTTTGCATACTGAGAGTCTGGAGCATGGAAGTCTTGCATATAAATACCTGATAGATAATCTTTTTAATAAGATCAATAAAAGCACTTAAATCTAGGGGCTACAACATGCTGATGACTCGGAGTCAGATATACTTATTTAAAAAGAACAAATAACTGTTATTACTAGACGCAATCTTTTTCACAAACATTTCAACACTTCTAATAGGAGATTTGTCTTACCAGAGGAGAATATTCTAACAGTATAAGTATTGAGTGAATAACAATCTACAGAAATTGTTTAAACCAGGAAAATGCTAAGAACGTCAATCTTCCAAGATTTGTATGAAAATATTTCTTTATATAAATATTAGGTTAGAAAAAAAAATCTCAGAATGTTCTTAGAAGATATGAAAGTTGCACTGACTCAGTAAGACATTTGCAAATGTGTTCAAGTCCTTCACTGTTCAAGAACCTACCATATGAAAAAAATGTGTTTAGCTGAGTATTTTGCCCTGGAAAGCAATCTGTTATCAGAAAAGTATTCAACAGAAACTTGAAATTTCCTTTAACACAGTTCAAATAATCTGCGCTTGACAGAGCTTCTGTGCTGCACATCAGTTTATGTAGTGAGACCACAGAGAACAGGAGTACAAGACGACTAAACCAAGATGTCCATGAGGCACTGGAGCATTTTGTTAGGAACTAATCTTGAATCATTCTCAATCAGTGTATGAATATTCACAATAGCCAACAATGACTGAACTTTCTGCAAGACAAAGTATTTGTTTGCCCTGAAGGATATTTCTGGATGCAAGAGGGGAAGAGACGAAAGCGAAGTATTTAGTTCCATATCAAAAGTGGGTATTTTCTCTAATAACAGGTATTTTCTCAGCTAGTGAAACTTAGCTCGTTTTAAATGAGTTTCATCCCCTTAATCTTGAAATCTACCATTATCACTGCTACCTAGTCTGTAACGGCTTTGTTTCGGGGGGATTATTCTTTTCCTCAGCTTTCTTTTCCTTGGAAAGTCTTTACTGGTCTGTGCAGGGACAGACAGTGAGGACCTCCTGATGTGAAAGCAGATGCTCCAACCAGAAAGTCAATAGAGGTTATCAATCTGGACTACGTTATAGAAAGATGTGTTCTTACAGGGACTTCTGCCACAGCAATTTATACCATGACAGTTCCAGCTCCAGGAACAAAATAAGGGATTACTCAAAAAGTCACAGAAGGTTTTTTCACTTACAGTGAAAACACAATGGAAGAGAAACTGCCCAACAAAAAGGAAATTTCATCACAGATACCTTTAATCTTTCTTGAGTTTGTACTCTTAAAGATAGGAAAAATATTTTATTTGTGGGTTATATTCAGGTTTTGCAGCCTGCCTAGCCTGTTTCAAATGAGCAAGCTTCACAATGTTTTCATTATCAAGTAGGTCTTAAGTCTAACATGCTCAGCTAGAATAGATCTCTGGTAGATTCTGTGCAAACTGTAGTAATATATTCTTATTTTATGTTTAATGACATTTTATAAAACAAGTGTACATCAAACAAAGAAATTCTAGGTTTTGTTTACTATTATATACTAATATATAAAAGTGTTTAAAGTTTACTTTGAGGGTGACAGAGCACTGGAACAAGCTGCCCAGAGAGATTGTGGAGTCTTCTCTGGAGATATTCAAAACCTGCCTGGATGTTTTCCTGTGTAACCTACTCTAGCAAACTTGTTTTTGTGGGAGAGTTGCACTGAATGACCTCCAGAGGTCCTTTCCAATCCCTACAATTTTGTGATTCTGTGTCCATTTTGATTTTTCTATGCATGTTATTTTGATTATTCAGTTTCCATTATCATTTTTAAAACAGCGTATCAGGAACTTGATTTCTTGTTTTATCAATAATCCAGCACTTCAACTGTCCTGTGAACCAGAAGCCCCAATATCGGATGTTTTCACTCCAATCTGCACATCCAGATTCTAGCCTAAACGGCCTAAACTACATCATGCTGTTGTTGTTCTCTAAATTCTTGATGTGTCTGCCTCGCACAATGTAAGAGAGGAGTATAACTGACACATTTGTAATTTTAACCCGATCATTATGTCCTGTGCATGAATCCATACAGCTGCAAATTTAAGACCTTATTAAAGGGGAGTTGCAACAGTTATGAGATTTCCTGCCCAGATGTACAAATATAGATGCAGGATCCCTATATCGATATAGCAGCCAATTCTTACATGAAGTTCAAGTTAAGTTCCCTAAAAAGAACAATATTTTGGCTTCCATTTATGTCATTGCAAGCCCAACAAGTTTAATGGGCTTTCGCATGTGTAAACAGGACAGACATCTGGGTCAAATCCAGCTCTGGAAGAATAAATCCATTGCCTTTAGTACTGGCTTTCACCCAATATGCATAAGCTGGGATCTCAATGAGAATTTTTGCTAGTATTTTAAGATTTTATATCAGTTGTTTCCCTGCAGGATTTCTGGAAAGAACAATTTGGATAGATCTTTAAGACAAATCTTCCTTTGCAAACAATAGTAATTAACTTCTCCATGTACATTCTAACTTGATAACAATAAACTCAATCCTGCGTGCTTAGAAAAAAAGGAAAAGTACATTGTCAGCTACAATGGATAGAGCTTTCAATTTTCGGAAGCCATTAGTTACATGAAGTAGGAACATTCAAATTTAAAATTTGTCAGAAATCCAGATTTTCTGGGGATGGAATCTGTTCAATATATTTCTAAGAGAGTATCCAAATTGCAGAATAAATAATCACTTGTACTTCTGTAAAGCTACAGCCAACATATATTTTCCATTAGGTTTTCCAAAGGTATATGAGGTTTTTAGTGGCTTCTGGTAAATATTACTTATGGCAGAGAATGTTTATTCTAATTCAAACCAATGTTCCAAATAAAGGTTAGGGACAGAGATGCTGGAAAATTCATCATACCTATGGTTATATTCTAAATTTAGAGAAATAATTATTTATGAAAATAGTTATTTTCTTTATTATAACAGTGTTGTACACTACTCTGAGGATCACAGCAAACAATGCAAAGGATTTCCAGTTGTTTACGTTACAAGTTGAAATCTTGCAACAATAAAATACATAAAGATTTTATTTAGAAAGTCTCTCTTTGACATAGTATCATTTCCAAGTTTTGTGGGCCACTGAGAAGCCCAGTTTTCAATGAAATTCACTAAAATTCACACTTCAGACCACGTAGCTCTAAACAATTCAGAAGTGGTCAGCTAAAGAAGTGCAGACCTGGAGCTGGACAAAATAGTTTTAGAGGTAAGAGAGCAAAGTAAGCAAAGAAATAATATCTAATGCATGTAAAAGAAAACATGAGTAGTAAAATCAAATATAACATGAACTTACAGAAGAAAGTGCAAAGTGTAATAGTATGCTATCAAAAATACAAAAACAAGTCCAGTTAGGTCCTGAAGCGAAGGAGAAGCTGTTGACATCATATTCCTCCCTGCACAGCACTCTAGATGAGGTAAACTCACTGTTACACCTGCGCATGCATACACACATGTACACATGCACACATTGAAGCCATCAACAGTAAGACCCAGAGCAGCAGTGCAAAGATGGTTGTAATGTAGGTGAAAGAGTTAGATTCTAGGAAGTGTGAATATAACAAATTTACCTGCATTATTATTACAAAGACTTTCTTTATAGAGAGCCTCGATTCTTTATTTTCCTTTTCCTTCTTTTTTTTTCCCTGTAATAATCAGATATGAACTACTATTGACTCCCAGATTAGATTACTACGACTTCTTCTGTACTAGTGAAATATTGTCTTCATGTATAAGACATGTTACTTTTTTGGCATAGAGCGAGATTTTGAGGCTACCACAAATTGTACCAGTGGACACAGAAGCACAAAATACACTCCTTTAAATTATCCTCAGATTTCTTAACTTAGAAAATCTAAGCCACAATGTATGAAATCAAGAACTAGAGAACTGAGATTTACAGAGCCTCAAGAGACAAAGACATCAGAGATTATTTCACAGAAATGGAAGAGCAGTACAACAACCTGAGGGGAAAACCACTACTGAAATAATCTCAAGAATGTCTAAATGCTGTGATGCTACTGTATTTCTTAAAAAAAGTCAAAATATTGAACGTTACTTAACATTTCTGAGTTATGCCTGAGTGGAAAGATCATAGTCAAAGAAGAGATGGGATGTCAGAAAGCTACAGGAGGTAATCACATTTTCAGACAACTATGCAAAATAATTTCAAGGTAATGATCATACTTGTACTGCGGTGGGCCAGAGAACATAGCAAAATCTTTTTCCTGTCACCTTTATTAGTCAGTGTTTCTCCTGCCACTTCCCTACATAAAAGCAATAGAAAGTCTTTCAAAATACTTTCTTAGAACTATTTGTTGCTGTACCTACATTCCTTACCTTTTCCTTAATCTCTTAATTTTCTAAAGAAATTACTCTTAGTTGTCTATTTTTTTATTTAAAGAGGGCTGCCATTTCAATAACTCTTCAAAAACTTCTTGTTTGTTTGCGTAAACCCATTTCAAAGGGAGTGTTGCTTAACAAACATAATGACTACAATTCTGAGAGTGGTTGTCCCAAAGCTACATATTTAATAAAACATCATTGTTATATTAGAACTGACTACTTCAGGGAACACGTCTGGACCAAAGCAGTTTAAAAAAGTGGAGTTTCTTGCTGGTTATTGTCAGTGGATCAACAGTCTAGCCTGGATATGGAAAAAGAGGAAACAACATATTTTGCTTTCTTTGCATTTCTACAATCCCTCATTAGAATGATATATTTACGCCATTATTGTAGTAGAATCTGAGCTTCTGAAGAGAAATCTTTCAACCTATCCCATTCATACAGGTATGGATTTAATACATTTTTTCAAGGGAGCATTGCACATAAATAGAATAAGTCTGCAAAGACCAACTTTTGATCATCTGAAATTCTAATTATTGTCAGCGTTGGATTCTGTTTTTGATAGTAATATTTTTAGCTATCCAAGACTAATCTGGAACCTTTATTTATGCATGCTCAGTGAAATTGATACCAAGATTACATTGTAAGGTTCTAACAAAAATGTATTATCTTCCTTCCTCTCTTGTTATTCAGTCCAGTAGGATAACTCTGGAGATACTGCACAAATAGTTATAAAAATAAATGAGTCTCTTCATAAAGTGGCTAGTATTCGTATTTGAAACTATGGTTAGTGATAACATTTGTTTTAGTAGTCAGCTAGTTAAAATATCAAACTAGAAGACAGATCTCAAACTGATTGTTTAAAGGCTAAAATGAACAGTGTCTGAAATTCCAGAGACATGAACATATGAATAGAAGCCTGCTCTCCATAAAACTATTTCTCTCTACAAAACACTAGTGTTCAAAAAAGTAAGAAGGACCAGAAAATGATGATTATCCCAGTAGTTAAAATAATGTTAGTTTTTTCCAGCGTGGCTTACATTTTCAGTCTTAAGCACCAAATGTTAAATTTCAAAACATATGTTGATTTCAGCTGTCATTAAGCTGTAATCTTCAGTGACTAAGTCTGCTGTAAATAACAGAGACTATACACATATGGTTTAACTGGAAGAGAGCAGACAAGGAATTACCCCTTTAAGAAAATGTTTGTATGTAAAATATCCTACGTTTCAGAAAAAATAATTTCTACTAGTCTAAATTTTAGTTCATTTCTACTTTTCCCAAACTCTCTTCTTGCTTGCACCAGTCTGTATGCTTTTCTATATAGCAGTAAAAATATAGTTCAGGAGATTTCTCTCTCACCATATTCTGTAAGGCATTAAAAATGTACAGAGAATACAGAGAGGTATCAAAATATCAACAAAAGGGAAATGATTTTATGAATTTTTTTCAATATAAAGGAATAACTTACATTTCACAAATACACACCCAAAAATCTGAAAAGCTCAGTCAAATCCTCTTTTGCTAGGTGAGAGGTGAGGTTTATTTTAATAAGCTATATAGACGGGAGATATAAATTGTAAATATGACTTTACAAAAGCTAACCTGCAAGAGCATTGTACCAACTACGTTCAAAAAACAAAGAGGATCTTCAATCAAAAAATTCCCATAATTGCAGGAGACAAGTTAAGCCAGGCAAAAAAGGTATCTCAAACATGAAGCAGCAGCTTCTTGCAATGAAAAGCATGGATAAAAGTTATCAGCCATAGAAAAACCAACAGAGATTTTGGGCCAGCTCAGGAAATGAAATTTCCTATCACTGATAATGAAGGCATATGAAGATTTTCTTGTGAGAAAAGGAACTGATTAAGGATTCTGTTTTTATTAATATAGAATAGGCTATAATTAAGATAATATTTTGAATATTAAAAGCATGCATAATAAGTGTTGTGGTGAATTAAATAGATTTTTAGTTTTCAAACTGCATCATCTATTACAGTTTTACACTTTTGCCCATAATTTATGGGGGTCAATGTCTATTTAATCATTATTCAGATACACCCTTCTCCATCATTAAGAGTTTTACTCATCTGCATTATTGTCAATACTGATTTACTTTCATGTACAACATTCAGGTCTCCATCCTCTTTTAAAAACCTACTAACAGTGCTGCTTGCAAAGAATGACTGATACCACGAGGCACTTTCTGAATGCAGTTTCTGTATTCAAATCACAAAACTTCATGTTTATCTCTCAGTTCAGGACCTATCATGTAAAAGGAACTAACATTTGGTTAGAGAGCTTCTTGCTCATGACTTGCTCTTTTGGCTGGAAAAAGAAGCAGGTATCTACAAATGGATCACGCTGGAAGAGATTTTATGGAGACTTTTCACCACTCAGCTTAAAAAGTAAAAAAAAGTAAACCAGGTAATTATAGTATGAGAAAATATCCATGCTTTCTATATGTGGTACTTGCACTTTCAGAGGCATTTTAGTAAACATCCATTCCTTATAATGTATATGCAGAAAACATTTTCTGCAATAATACTACTAATAATAACAGCAACAGCAACATACCTGGCATAATCAGGAAATACAAATCAGAAACCTGAACTAGCATAAATGGGTCTACCACCGCAGAAGTTAACTACAAAGCCTTATCTAGATCAACCTAATGTTTCTAAAAAAACACAAAGATTTGCATGAAGGGGTATATGAGTACCTGATTTTTTCAATTTTTTTACAACTTTGTAGCAATACTTCCTTGATATGAAGGTGATAAATCGCACTGCAATCTAACATAAAGCTTCAGTGCCACACCTGGGTACTCAGGATACATGCACTGCGTAGGTTATGACTGGAAAGCAGTTGTTGCCCCTGAGAATTCCCCTCCCAGTAAATCCCCAACTATTTATTGCCTCTGTAGGGACACCACTGGAACAGTTAGCTTGATTGTTTTCTGGACAATAAAGGAGCGTTTGCATATCAAAAATGGAAACCAAAAGAAAAGTCTGGGTTTTCTTACATTCCTAACCTTCCTTAATTGCTAGGCTCCTCTACAGCCAATAAATTGGCTTAATGTCTCCCCAGGGCCCAATGTTTCCCATTGCTTTTTCTGGGACTTGTCTATGAAGCAAGGACCAATGCTGAGCTTTGAATATAGCACAGGTCCTCCTTTTGCAATGCATTTAGTTTTTTAAGCTTTTGATTTATCTTGTTTTTAATAGCAATGAGGACCTTCTTTATGTTACATGTGGATTACTGTGAGATTTCATTGGGTACCTTTCCTGAAGCTGATGGATTTTTGCCTGCAGAGAAAAAAATTGAACGAAAGTAGCAATCTCATAAGGAATACACTGGATAATGGTACCATACAGGAAAATCATAGGACTCCAAACAAAATGCTTTCGAAAAGATTTCTTAAAACAACTGAGCTTCTATCAAGATTTAATTAAAAGTATATTATTCCATTTCCACCTCATTATGTTATTATCTGTTCATCTCATTGCAAGATCTTTAGAGATCAGATTAGTCTGAGATTTTCACAGTATCAGAATATCTTAAATCAAAAAGTAAATTTAAATCTAAATATATTAGTTGGTGACTGGAACTGGATAGAACCATACCACAAAACAATTTTTTTAGCTACTTTTAACAACAGAATTCAGCCCTTGGCCCATACTAACAGTGAGTTCAATGTGTCTGATGCTGTGGTGAGTAGTCATGTATTGCTAAGCAGAGGAGAAATGATTAGCAAAAGAATTTAGCAGGTCCCAGCGGCATTTGAACTCTCGCAGTGGATAAACTGTCACCTGAAGAAGATTCCAGTTACGTGTGGGACAGAAAATGATACAACTATTTTCCTTAAAACAGGTCCTGTTTCTCTTCACCTCTGTACATGGAAAGCCTACAAGTCTAACCTGGGGCTCCTGTTTGTTTTATTACGTCAGCATTTTTTGAAAATATGATATCTCAAACTTACAGAGCATTGATAGCCATAAGAAAGCCTCATTAGTTTTAATCTGAAAGTAATTGTAAAATTGTAGCTTTCTTAAGGAAATATTTATTTCAGAGTCTTACAGTGATACATCAAAGCATTGGTGAGGTGAGCAGGAATAACTTTCTTATTACCAAACTTTGCCAGCAGGCATTAAGAGGAGGCTGAGCAAGTAGCCTTTGCTTGAGTTTCTTCCAGATACACATACTAGAGGGGAATTGCAGTAAATATGCTAGTGGGAAAGATATTTGGACTCCACATAAGGCCAGTATCAATGCAAGATGCTCACTGCCTCGTTAACATTGTTTATGCAATGATCTGAGGGTTCATTTACATTTGACTAACGCCTCACCATTGCTAAACTGTATTTTTCTTTTCTGTGGATTTTCCAAGATACAAATGTTAGCAATTTAAATTGCTATTAGTTTCTTTCACAGGCATATAAGCCACTAGGTATGTGCTTAGTCAACTGTATATGAAATATATTACCATATTCTATATTATGCCAAGTTAACATGTGAAGTAACACTCTTTACCAATTCACTAAGGAATTATTTCTGTGCCTCTTTTCCTGTTCCCTCCCTTACAGGTCACTTGTTTCTTCTAGAGAATTGAGATACTACATAAAAACAACCTTGTAACAAGTCAGACTACAAAGACTACATTCCTGTTTTTGATGATGATTTGGGTAGGAAAGTCATCAAGACAGAGCAGATTGTGATCGATATTTTAAAGTTTTATCCAGTTTGGGATCAGCCTTCAAAATTTCCTGAGGTACTTCAATAACCAGCAGTGCGGCTTTGATTACAGCAGCAGCAAGACCAGAGAAATTGGGAGATATAACAAAAAGTTTATTTTTATAATGAGTCCTGGACATATACTATGAAGCTAAAGGAGGAGGTAAATGTGTCTGTATCATGGTGCACATAGTCTATGTAGGCATACATAGGTACAAGATGGCCAGCTATAACCACACTTCGAAGAAGATACTGGTTCATTTTATTTACCTCAAGCAACGTATGTCACTCCTGGTGACATCTGAGGGCTCTGGTTCAGCACTGAACATACGGGAAACATAGTGGCGTCTGTAATGCAAGTATCTGAAGCCTGGGTAACACTTCTCCATTAAAGTATGTTCTACATTGCTGTAGCAACTCACTCCTCTACCAATCTTCTCCTCGGCAATATCACTGCACAGAGCTACTAATTTCACTGGAGCTGTTGTGCCTTATAATTCGTGCTTTAAAGTATCTGACTTCTTACCTGTCATATGTACTATGACAGGGATCAAACACACTGATTATCAGTGTCACCCTAAACTTAGCCAAGGCTAGCCTTTAACAATGAAATGGCTAAAATATTGTGCTGTCTGACTGAAAAGCAGAGACATCAGGCCTCTAGGGAACATGAAAGTAAGAAAAGTGTGCAGTATTATATAGGAAAGAGTCAAATAATGAATTAACCCTTGGATATCTTTTCTGAATGTTACTGATTACACATCCAGAATAGAGCCTTCGTAATTCATTGTGTTTTGAGAGACATGGACATTAGTTTAGCATGTCTTAAGATCTGTGAAGCTCTGTTAAAAAAAAAAAANCCCTCAGTGCTGCGTGCTGTGATGCAGCAACCTTACTAAGTTCGGCTGTGACAAATGGGGAGGCTCTGAACTTTAAAGGACAATGAATTGGTTTGAATTATTATGCTTTACTCAGTTTAAAATAAGGAGAATAGCCATTCTCATCCATAAGAAACTGCCACTTCATATAATTAAATTCTGGCAGACTACATACTGCAGGTGTATTTTAATTAAATTTATCCTCTATTACATCAGGAACAGTGTGCAGTCTCTGCAGCTCTCCTCCACCTTGTCCTTCTCCCCCTCTCCCTCCAGTCTCTGTAAGTTGCTGAGATACTCTCTGGGAAGAGGTTAGACAATACATAAGTAGGGACTAGAATTTGGTAGAAGAAAGCTTTAAATAAAACCATGCCATGAGAAAAATGTGCTTTTTGGTGAACAAAAATGTACTTAAACATTTCCTCAGAAAATTGTATTTGAGCACAATCTGTAGATAACATTTGGCAGCATTTTCTTCAATTCAAATGTGAAAAGAAATATTTTAGAACTAGTATTTGGTCTTTGAAATTTTTTTTTTTTAATTAAATTCAACCTTTTTCAGAGAAAATTGAGATGCTTGTGTTATAGTTTGAGCCAGCAGATAGCTAAGTCCCACACAGTTATCTGCTCACCCTCACCCCTCCCCAGATGGGCTGAGGGAGAGAGTTAAGAGAAAAATACAGTAGAACTCATGGATTGGGATAAACGCTATTTACTAAGATAGTAAAGAAAGTAAAAGAAATGCCAGTACATATATATATATACAAANCTTGTAAAATGTTTGTGAAGAAAACAACCAGTAAAAACATCTACTAGTGTTTGCTGGCTCAGTAAAAAGTAATCTTACATATATTTTGCCTTGCCAATTGCTAGGCAATTGATATACAAATAGAATCCAATAAAAAGAAATTGACATTAATTTAATCTAAACATGAAAGCTATGTTTTAAAATGTAAGCTAGGACTTGAAAGAAGTTTAAAAGTAAAGGCATTATACAGCATAAATGGGAGAAGTAGTAAGCATTACAACATCACCAAATAAACAAGCCTCAGAAATATGCAAACATACTTTTTGCCATATGCCCTAAATGAAAAGTTACGTTATTAATTTAGGATCATTATGACGATCCTTTCTTTTTATTTCCTTTCATTTCTTCTCTAAATCTCATCATATCTAATTTCTCCAAATATCCCTGCCTCTTAAGGTTAAAAAAAAAAAAAAACTAAAAAAAAAAACCCCAAACCAGATGTCTCAAATGAAACAAGGAAAAAACAATCCATCATTTAGTAGAAATTTTGTATTGGTGTATGGCCTGTATTCTTTTGATATTTACAGTGATGAGAAATCAGAGTGTTTATCCTTTGTCATTTCTTGGTAATCCAGTTACTGATGTGTTATATAATTTTTTTGGAGTTTCTTGATTTGGAAGAGAGGAACGAAATAATCTCAGGAAGAGATGTTGGAAAAAGTTAGTTTCATAACCAGAATATCATTCCAAACATGAGTGAAGAAACTATTTTAAAGCTTATTTTAATTTTCATTGCACAGATACTCAGCTTATTCACGTAACAGCTCAACAGGATGAAATGCTCTTGAAATGAAATATTTTAAGTGAATAATAAATGGCCAAGAGCAAAATTGAATGTTGAAAAAACTGAAAACATTTTAAGCTCAAAAGAAATTCCAATAACCATTTCATTTACATCTTAAAATAGTAAGAACTATATTGAGCAGTTCCATGGAGGAAAAAAAGAACAATAGTATTTTTTCACATTGTAGCGTTCTGTACACTGGAGCTTTGTACTGTCCAGACTGTACATTGAAGCATTGCAAATCATTGATATTCCTGAAACTGATTTGTAAGAATGTTCTGAATTACTGTGATATGAATCACATGAAATTTCATGTTTCTATGGTGCACCTAATGTGCAGTATAAAGCTGGGCTCCCCCTGCCCCTTCTTACCCTGTGAGACAATATGTACATACAACCTTGCTCTATAAGTGGCATTACAAAAGATGAAGCACTTCAGAGATGACGACCCATAGGAGGCGTGGGTCTAAAGTGGTTAGTTGACTTATAAGGAAATCTGTGTACTGTGAAAAAATGCAACCTGTTCCTTGAAGTCCTCGGACTAAATTAAAAACTTCTTTTAAATTCTTCTTTTTCTAAGTTAAAATTATTGAGAAAAGGCTCTACACATGGCCATAAGAAAGGTACTGGACTGATGCTTTTTAATGCATTCAGTTCTGTGAAACTGAGCAGAACTGCAAGCTGCCTGCCACTGTGAAGCTATGAACAGTCTGGAGGATTCCTGGAGATCCTGGGGTGGCATACTCTGCTTGGGGGTGAACAACCCAAGCATGACCTGTACCATGTAGACAGAGCTCCCAGGGCACACAGGACTGGGTGGCAATGCACCTCCAGGCATCCTCTCACACTAAAAAACTCATCCACCACAGCTCTGTCAATAGTTGTTTGTTGTAACAGGGCTGCCCTGGGCTATCACCACTAATATTTGAGCATTTGACCTCTGTCATGCAAACAAAGGAGCAAGACTGCTTCAGATAGATTTCTAGCAATCCCAGGTAAAGTATTTGATAGCTTAATAGTCATAAACAAGAGTAACAAAAAGTTTCAGACTCACATAACAATGATCTCCCACCAAGAAAACAACACACCTCCCCTCAAGAAACAGCCAGATCCTGTGAGAGAGACACACTCCCCTCAGTGGCCAGCCCTTAAAAAAGCCCAGGGCAACCCCACTCTGGGTCCACTCCTTCTGGTCACGTGGGGGGGCACAGGTGTAAACAATTTGCCTGTGCTCCCCAGGCAGCCACCGCCCTTCATCAGGTGCTCAGTCACTGATTCAGGCCGTGACTCAGTGTTTCCCTTACACCCTCATATTAGGAAATCATTGCTTTTTTCCGGGAAGAAAAAAGATATCTGCTTATGGTTCATTCATCATGCTGAACACCTTATTACCTGAGAGAAAAATGCATCAGTGGAGACAAATTGCCCCTGCTAACCAAACCTTTCTTCTACATCAACAGGAAGGCCGGAGCTGGGGAGTTTTCTAGACAAAAATGAGCAGCTATGAGTGGTTTATTTCAATATTTATGAATTTGCCCAGATGAAATTGGAAATACCAGTACCATATTGTATGAACAGTTAAAGCAGGCAACAAGTGTAAAGCAGAAAAAGGAAGAGTTAAAAGAGCTGCTGAAGGTCTGATCTTTCTTTGCATGAGGGTATGAGGAGGACAGAGCGGATACGTTCAATTCTTAGAGAACCACAGAAGAAATAATCTTGGAGCACTCCTGACCTTCTGCACTCACTAAGGCATCAGAGGAGCTGAACTACAAAACAAAAAAAACATCTGAAAAAGGTGTAATATAGACTGCTGTAATTTGTCGTTGCCCAAATTCTACTTTATGTGACACAGATTCTACATATTTTTCTTTTTTGGGGGGGAACTGTCTTGTACTGTTCAAGTGACACATTAAACTTACTCTTTACTTCTTCATTTCTCAGGTCAGTCTGTTCTGGGGTTTTCTTTCCTTCCTTACAGTCCTTAAAGATTTACAACCTTTCCAGCTCCTTCACATCATTTCCACCTTTGCCTTTGACTTCTGCTTATTATCTTAGCTATTTTAACAAGATATTTAATCTTTCTCTTTCAAGATAATTGAGTTTGAGTTAGCTGCATATTAAAAATACTCTATTTCTATCGATCAAACTGCTACCTGCAACAACTCAATCCATCACGTAGTCAAATAACTTTTTAATATTTTAATAAATCTCTCTGCATGCAGAATGTCCATCAAATTCATTCCTCTATAAAATGTTCGGTTGTCACTTCTGTACATTCTAAGCATCCCTGACTGGTTGAATTAATCCGATTTAAATTTTATACTCAGTTGCATAATGGATGAACATAGCTGGTGCAGAGCTCAGCTAATTACAGTAAAGCATATTTAGTTGCTCAGTGTTAATGTGTAAAATATTTGTACAGCAGCTACCAGTCTATTTTATAGTTCAATCAGTATTTGCAGTTTTTATATTAATATATCCATCTAGACTTCTAGTTGACCTAGGGAAAAAAAAACTTCAACTTGCTATTCTACTCTACCAGTCTATTTAAATATTTGCACTGTGGCATCACTGTGTATCTAAATGATCATCTTGTGCTTGTCTTCCACACATGTAAAGCATCAAGACAAAATAATAGTCATTTTTAAGCATCGATTGAGAGAAGCATGTCTAGTCAATGACGCTGATGTACGCTACTAAAATATTCTGAGGTATACTGAAGCATATTGTAATACAATGTTAAGGTAAGGCATAATTATAAAAGATTTATAACCTTTTAAGTATTCTAGTTTCTTCCCTTTAGACCTTGTCAGTTTTTGTCTCATTAAAAAATAATTTAAAAAAATCTTGGGAATACTTAGCTATTAATCTCATATTATTTAAACTAATATATATGTATTTTGAATACACTTCATTGCTCTTGTTCCTGGCCTTCAGACTCCTTTATTCTATTCCTGTCCTTCACTTTTCATCTTTATTCTATTCTACTGGCACAACTGACTATCTATATAATAAAAGAGTTTTTGTGATGATGAAATGTTTAAGAGTATATTTGAGAATTCAAAGTGTAAAACTCTTATTCCAAAGACTTGCTGCTCTTTTTCTGTTTTCAAATTTTATTTGATGTTGTGTTGTCTGTAATTTATGAACCAGACATTTGAGAGCTTTGAAAGCTTAACAGTCTGAATATATAAATATCCTCTTACAAAAATGGATCATCCTAAAAAAATAAAGCTTAAAATGCAGGGTCAAAAATGATAAGAACAGTTTAAATTGAACTACTGGAGGTTTCAGTTTCCATCACAGTAGTTGCTGTTTATTTTCTCAAGAAAAATACTTGCAGCTTTAGAGAAATACGTTCCCAAAATAAACACTAGAATGTCACGAAGAAGGCTTTTTGCAAAACTTGTAAAAAAGTACTTGCATGCATGTTTCCTAGTGTGGTATTAATTAGACAGTCATGGGAAATTCTTGCCTAAATCAGAGCACTGATTTGTCTGTGTATATCCAGAGGAATCACTGTCCTTAATTCCGCCTTACTATGTGAGCATGTGCTTCCACTTGAAGAATCACTGTTGGATTATATCACCATCTACTATGTTGAACAGGTTTTTACTTTGAGATTAGTATCACTAATTAAAGGTACTGTGATTCAGAGTATTTATTAAATTTGACCTTAAATTTTGGTGACATACATATTAATTGGGTCAGCCTCACAAAAACTCCAAAATGGTGAAAAGGAGTACAGTTAGCTTACACAGATCACATCTATAAGGCAACGTGACCTTCCTTTTCTATGCTTAGTGAAGATTGTGTTTGAAGGAACTATGCAGAGAAAAGCTATGCTCATAAGAAGACTTGTCAAGAACTACTTGCAGCCACTCAATTCTGCATACTACTCTTCATAGACAGTTTGAATCAGGAAGGTAAAAACTTCAGTCTAATTAAAGAAGATACATTCGATGAAAGAGTATCATTTCAAGCTAATAAGAAGAGCCGATGCAGAAACTTGGAAATCATGGACGGATTTCCTACTTTTTAATAAGAATGGGATCGCATCCCTTTGAGTCTTTATCTTTGTGGTTACTTTCCTTCACAAAGCTAGCAGAAACTTCTCACCACTGTGGTCTTTATTCTTTCCTCAGATTTGACTAAAATATTATCAAAATGTACATAAGGTATGAGAGCAGAATCACAGGCAAAGTTGCACTGTGTTATTTTGCTGTCTAGGAGCTAGATGTTAACTGAATTGAACAGAAACTATTGAGGAATGTTTTACAACTAAGGAGGATCCCTACTGGTTTTTAAGGCAGATCTCATTGGATCAATGTCTTTGTGAACTTTATGAAAAACACATAACACAGTAACAAAGCCACAGAGCACATGCAAGAAGAAAAACAATTCCAAATATATTAGAAATGCTCTGTTACATATAATTGACTAGCCCTCAACAATAGTTACCTACTTTCTTTTCAATCTTCAAATTTTCGCTCTTTCAAAGTGTTTGCCAACTTAATGATGTTACAAACAGTTCAGTCTATCAAGAACTCAAAGTGCAGAAAGCAAATTGACATATTTGGCATTCTAATTCTTCTTTTCCTGTATATAACGTTTTGATCTTATCTCATCACTATTTTTACTTCAATTTAAAACAGTACTCCCTTTTTACTGTTCTTATTTTGCATGCCTTTTATGTTTTTGTAAATAAACTTGGTTTATTCATTCCATAACAAACATTCATAAGTATGCCCAGCTGATTCATTTTATTTTAATTTAGGCATTCAGCCTATATCTGTTCTTCTTCCATCATACCTTCAACATCAATCCTTTTTGGTTATGTTACTTACTCCTTATTTATGTCAATTTCAGTGACTATAAAGCTTTTAGTGATTTTCCTTTTTTCTACTACCATCTTCACCTTTATTCATCTTTTGTGGCCAAAAACATCCAAAATTCCATTCATTGTCTCCTCTTTTTTCCCCTGTAGACAATTCTTTTTTCTTATCTCTAATTTCCTTGATTATTTTTTCCAACTACTTTTTTTATTTAATTGTGAAGATTCTCCAGCTCAAGTTGGGCATTGCCATCTTCATTATTCAGTGCATTTCAGCAAGGTTTCCCTGTGAAAGATGTTACAAGAAGGGATTCAAGCTACTCAGTAGCCTTCCAATGGATGGTCTAGAGCCTCTCCCATGTAAGTTAAAAGCACAGTTTTGTCTATCTATTCTGTCCTCCGCACCTCACATTTAGTGTTGTTATCTCCTAAAAAGATGTGCTATATATGTGGACATTATGGTGTCTACAGTTATGGTTAGCTACATCAGATCAAACAGAACAGATCCTCCAAGTGATTGTGTTTGTCTGTCCTATCCCTTAACTGCACATTCAAATGCACTGTACTCTAGATAAAGGTTTTTTTTTTTTTTATCCTGACTTAAACTTTTGGTCTTCGTTCAGAATTAAGATTTAGCAATATTTCAGAGAAAACTGATGATCTGATGCTTTAAATGTAAAAATCACATAACAAAATGTGGTTTTAATGTAAATGAGGCACATTCATTACTGATAAGAGTTTTCTAATTGCAGAATACTGAGTATAAGAACCTGTGTAGAGAAGTTTTCATTGGAGCCTGCACATTATATGTGTTTGGAAGCTGCCCACAGGAGATATGCCTAGCTCTGTATCATTACAGGCTAAACGTAATCCCATGCTCAAAGTTCAGTGTAGATATATTTTTATTCTTAACACCAATTGATCAGTCTCACTGATCAATTAGGTGTACTGCCAAACAAAACTGCAGTCTTTCTTTCTTTGAATCTGCAGAATCCACACTCTTTCACAGAGCTAGAGGATTTTAGGAAAGTTTTTGATGACGAGCTTGTTACTGAGGGCACTGTGACAATCTTATGCAAAGCAAGTATATAGGTAGGATATAACATTAACATGAAAATGATTATCTCGTGTCTATTATTCATAACACCTAGAGCAGCCTCTCTCACTTCATCCATGCTAAGTAAACTCTCCCCCACGAATGGCTAAATTCACCTTCAGGCAGAAACAAACCATAAAAGAAGTGAAAACCAAAAGGTTAGAGAAAGTCATGAACAGTCATTGATTTTTTTTTGATGAGTTAGACATTAAAAACTTGGAAAAAAAAACAACAGACTGATTTAGAGTAGCTATAAGCACACTAGACTGAAAATTATGTCAAATTGTACTTTTCAACTGAGCTCTTTTTGTATTGCAGAAGAATTTCTCAAATATCCAGTTTTGGTCTACTGCTTACATAATCTTTGGCTGAATTCTGAGCTTCAGCAGCGACTGATGTTTGTGTGCCTGGTTAGCTTCTATTATTTGTATTTTTGTTTACCTAAATAGTTCCTTCTCATTTCTATTTCCTTTCTCTGTCTTAACAGAGCTGACATTATCATAGCCTTTTGTCGGTTTTGTCTAGCCAACAACATCTCCTACAACTGTGACAGACAGAAGTGAGCTATCTGGTTTATATCACTTGTCTTTTTTGTCATGAAAACAAGTTCAGATTCAAAAGAAACAAACCTCAAAACCCTAAGAGCCTTCATTCATCTTTGTTATTTTTTCTCTTTTTCCTCTTATAATCTTTAGTATAACTAAATGACTACCAATATCATAGAATCACAGAATCATAGAATGGCCTGGGTTGGAAGGGACCCCAAGGATTATCAGGTTCCAACCCCCCTGCCACAGGCAGGGCTGCCAACCTCCAGATCTGGTACTAGATCAGGTTGGCCAGGACCCCATCCAACCTGGTCTTGAACACGTCCAGTGTCGGGGCATCCACAACCTCTCTGGGCAGCCTGTGCCAGCACCTCACCACTCTCTCAGTAAAGAACTTTCCTCTGATGTCTAATCTAAACCTTCCCTCCTTCAGCCTTAAACCATTCCCCCTTGTCCTATCACTGTCTACCCTTGTGAAAAGTTGGTTTCCCTCCTGTTTATAATCTCCTTTTAAATACCGGAAGGCCGCAGGGAGGTTCCCCAGCAGCCTTCTCTTCTCCAGGCTGAACAAGCCCAGCTCCCTCAGCCTGTCTGTGCAGGGGAGGTGCTCCAGCCCTCTGATCATCTTTGTGGCCCTCCTCTGAGCCCTCTCCAACAGTTCCACGCCTTTCCTGTATTGAGGGCCCCAGACCTGGACACAGTTCTCCAGATCGGGCCTCACGAGGGCAGAGTAGAGAGGGACAATTTCTTCCCTGTCCTTGCTGACCACCCCTCTCCTTATGGAGCCCAGGATACCATTGGCCTTCTGAGCTGCAAAAGAACACTGCTGGCTCATGTTCAGTTTTTTGTCCACCAGGACCCCCAGGTCTTTCTCAGCTGGGCTGCTCTCAAGGAGTTCTTCTCCCAGTCTGTACACATATCTGGGATTACTCTGAACCAAGTGCAAGACCTTACACTTTGCTGTGTTGAACCTCATTAGGTTCACACACGCCCACCTTTTGAGTTTGTCAAGGTCCCTCTGGATGGCATTCTGTCCTTCTAATGTGGCAACTGCACCACTCAGCTTTTCTCATAAAAACATTTTACAGCCTACAGATGTGGGAATAAGGGATACTGTTAAAGCAGAGGCATAATGAATGCATTTCAGATATTTCAATTTTTTTTTTTCTGTATAAGAACCATTCTAAAGCTGCAGAGGCATACTTTAAAAGTATCGTTTTAAAACTGTAGAGGCATACCTAAACCATATGACATCATAGAAAAGGATAGTTACTCACCTGCTTCTGTTGTTTCAATTGATTTTAATTCCTATGCATTTCAGTAAGTCAGTATTTGGAAGCACAGAGTTGGAGTTGTGAATATAAGGTTAAATTGAGGTCAATAATAATAATAATAATAATAATAAGGTTAAATTAAGGTTAAATATAAGGTCAATTATCCAAAACATGGAAACTTGGTTTGGTATGGGATATTTTGCCAAAGATATGAAACAAAGCTACAAAATTTATTTTGTTTTTATTTTATTTTGTTTTCACTTAGAATCATAGAATCCTTAGAGTTGGAAGGGACCTTTAAAGGTCATTTAGGGCAACTCCCCTACAATGAACAGGGACACCTACAGCTAGACCAGGTTGTTCAGAGCCTGATCCAGCCTGATCTTGAATGTCTCCAGGGACGGGGCTTCCACCACAACTGTGAGCAACCTGTTCCAGTGCTTCACCACCCTTACTGTAAAAAAACATTTTCCTTTCATCCAACGTAAATGTACTTATTCCTAGCGCATCTTAAGCAAAATATTAAACTCCTAAACAGTTGTAAATGAGTATGCATAAGTACAGCTATATAAAGTATTTTTTGTTTGGAAAATATGTAGTGAAAATGTGTATACAGGACAGACAGTTAGGGGAAGCCTGGCACCTTCTGCCAGGAAAATCTACATCTATGATTTAACTTCTTAGCCTCTTACACAACACTCTTCAAGCCACACCTATGTTTATCATTTTCTAATATTTTTAAGCAAAATTTTAATATAAATTTCCTAATATTCACAGGTATTAATTTCATATTAATCTCTTAATCCCTTTTTGTTCAATGTACATAGTTTATCTAGAATTAAATGTGGTTTAAAAATGTCTGCTTCTAAACTTCGGACTGGTTGTATGTAAGTAAGCTTGCTTATTTTACTCTGGATCTAATCTGCGTGAACATACTTTATGTACAGTCATGAGACAGTATCTTTGTACGTATTATCAGAAAACAATGACACAATGTACTTAGCTCTTCAAATCACAAAACTAACCCAGTATAAAGTATTTTAGCCTGTTCAAAATGGAATATTAATTTACATTTCACCAAAAGCTTTGGTATTTGTTCCTCTTCTCCCCATGTTAAATCTGTTTTTGTTCTACAAATTCCCTAAACAAATGTTGACTAAAACTGCAATATATTCCCGTACATTGATTTTGTCTATTGGAGTACAATGAAGTTTCTTAGAAAGACTAATTCCTGCATTGCAGTAGAGCATTAAAAGGGCAGTTTACAAAGTACTTTATCTGAGAGAACTTCAGTTCTCATTGCTACTCAGTTCTACACGTTTATTGTAAGAGTTCATAGTTCTTTAGGTACAAAGGACTCCAGAGATTTCCTTATAAAACACACCACAGGCAGCATTGCTTAAAAAGAAATTCCCATCAAGCTGTCATCATCTGGCAATTATACCGATGTTTTTATAACTTGTACTTCAACAAAATTCTTGTGAGTTGAACCAGGCCACAGGCCAGACATACCTGATTCAAGTGAGCAATGCTATGTGGGCTGCCCGTCCAAAGCAGCCACATATGCTTATTCAGCACTGATTCCAGATGAACTTTAAATCTAATTTAATTTATATTCATGCACACTATGAAATTGATGGTGTTTAAGGATAATCGTCTAAGATAGCTGGGGAGTATTTGTGCTCTAGGATGGTTAGCTTTGCTTCTCTGGCAGCTATCTGGATGTTTGATCCAACACCCTTGAATGTCCTTTCAAAGACTCCTGTTGACTTCCATGGTCTTTGGATGAGATTGTAGACGTCTAATTGGCCATCTGTTTGCATATTTGCTGTGACCGTTCACACATATTGGACATGGCCTCTGTTAATGCAGTTCAAAAAAAAACATTTGTAGCAACTTTAGAATACTATGTTCAATAACAATTTTAGAATAATCACATGTAAATATTTCACCAAAAATTCAGTGAACTCCACAAGTAGGAAAGTACAGAGCATCTGAACTTATATATGTAAACAACAGTATGTTCTTAAATTTGCATTTAAAGCACTTAACTCCAGATATACAGGTTATCTTAAAATGTATTTTTTCCTCAAATGAGAAATTATCTGCATTTTATAAACTGTGTTGAAAGTCTTTACAAATAACATGATTTGCCATATTAAATTATAGATCGTTATTGTGACTTTCAGTTTCCTACCAGTTACCAAACAACCCTTGAAAATACATACACATTCTATATTTGAAAAGATATTTTTTAATTTAATCAAAATAAAGAGAATATTTAATTATAAAACTGTACATAGAAACAACTTGAAGAACTGCTACTGCCAGACACTTACTGTCTGAGAAATGTTTCTGTAGCTGAAGAGATAACAGAAACAAGTCTTATGATCTAGGAGGTCACAAAGGAAGTACATACACTCTAGTCAAATTTGAAGTTCCATCAAAAAAGGAGCTTCCAGAAACAAACTGTATTATAATGTATTATTATGAAACGGAACAAGCTAGCATGTGAGAGGGACAATGTTAATATAATTACATATAGCTTTCACTGTGCTGTGCTCTTACGTTTTGTTTTATCCCAATATTTTAGGTTTTTCCGAAGCATCTCCATTCATGTTTCTTCATAGGTGTTTCAAAATGTAAGCTTATTGGTCTGTTATTATCACATCTTAATAAACTTCAAAACTCTTCATGTCAATTTATTTATAGTGTCAGCCCATATGCTTGGAATGTGCTTGGAAACCAAACTTTTTCCTGGTATAACCATTTATTCAGGTATGCATGTATAATCTCTCATAGCTGGCAGTAGAATAGCCAAGGTATGAATTATTTTCTTTAACATTTGTTTCCATTCATTTGTTCTTACTCTCTTTTACATATCACAAGTTCAAAATAAACAACTGTGAAGAGAAAACATTGCAAAAAACTAATGTTTCCATTCTTCTTTGAATATCAATACCTATTTGTCTCCCAAAAACTTTGCATGCGTGCTCTCCAAAGATCAGGATAAATGTAGTAGTAGAGTAGAATCTGAGTGACATTTACAGTTGTCCCTGTGTCTGATTTCCATACCTAACATAATGCAAAGCACAGCAGAAAGTGAATTTTTTTCTTGCATGTCCATTATGTATTAATCCAGATTTTGACCAAATGTCTGCCAAATGTATTATTCCATCTGGTAATATTTTGCATTCTCCTGCAAAGGTATATGGTAATCACAAATCTTTCTCAGTAATCTTTTATGTCTACGTTACCCCTTAAAGGAATTAATACCGTAATCTCTGTCTAATCTGTTCTGTGGGATTTGGTCAATGTAATCCACGATTATTTTCTTAAATTTTTCAATCCTTGAGGCGTACAGAATTTTTCACGAAGAGAAACAACTTCATAGTCATTTTGTGTCTTGTTTAGTAGCAGCACTGATGGCTGAATTTTATTGCAGAAACAGAATGATAAGTGGGGAATTTACTGAAGAAGGAAACAGAATACAACTGTTAAAAAAGAAGCTACCTGTGAAGAAAAGACACATCTTTAAAACAAAAAGTTCTTATTTTCCACCAGAAAGGAATAACACATTGACCACATCTCAAGGTATATGACAGAAAGAATCAGATGATAAGAAAAAATAAACCTAAAAAATAAAATTACTGTATGTCTATACCTAAATATTTATTCCATTTTGAAAGGAAGGGGAAAAAAAAAAAAAAGAAACACCAAAACCACAACAGCTTCCTTCATAGCAGAAAGCTGAATTGGTAGTTATAATTGGTAGTTATGAGAAAACATCAGGAATATACTTGAACAGAGGAAGTTTTAAAAGAAAGTGATGATAAGCAACAGAATAAACAAAGCGACAGTTGTTAAAAGATCCTACTTAAAAGGACAAATAACTTGGAAGATATTATGCCTCCATAGATGAGTTCTAGAGTCTTCCATGATTGGAACGGCCCACAGTGAGCAAAAACCATAGCAAGGTCACTGCTGAGGAGGGTGACAGTAAAGATAATAGAAAGGTGCTGAATAGGTCAGTCTAGCAGAAAGAACACTATATCTTAACTGAACTGCAACAAATGGGTCAGATCCCAAATCTAACTGGGGTCATGTTTCTAAATGCAACTAGATAATGTACCAACCAGTGTTAATGGAAAGGCAAAGCTCTTTTTGCCCTGTGGGTTAACTACAGTAACTTTCACCACTTAGATCAGTGTTACTTTGATGCTGCAATTACTCACAGCATGTGTTGGTCGATATTTGCAATGTGCTTATTTACTGCCCACTTTCAGGTAGGAAAGTGCAGATGGCTTGTCTTGCTGAAAATAAATCCATGTAATTTTTTTTTTTTTTGCTTTTTCAGAAGAGCAAGCAATTTTTCAGCTCTGCTGTACTTACAGCTGTCTGAGCCTACAGAATCATGAGCTACAAAGAGAGAGAAAATCTGCATGAATTTTGCTGAAACTTAATGATTACTCTACTGTTAAATATGCAGCATGGATTCAGAGATGGATTCAGAGATGACAAAAAAAAATCAAAACTCTAACTGTTGTTGGGCACTCAAGAAATCATCTCATGGTAAACCCACCGCAAGTTTGATGCAGAGGTGACTTGCAGTCCAATGAAAACAAATACATTATTTTTCTTTATACCTGAATTGTGTGCAATTTGCTGTTTTACAAAGAGACTTGGCAGGTTCTCAAAAACAAACCAGAGACCAATAATGACATACTGCTTGTGTGACCCTTTTTGCTGAATTCAGTGCATGACAGAAAGAGATGCAAATCTTGATGCTCTTCACAAGCAAGGAAGCTACAAAGGCATGAAAAGGGCAAGTACTTGAGTCTGACAGCTAAGCTGAGAGGAAGGAATTATTACAAAAGCAAGATAACTGAATCATGAACGAAACGCCTACCAGCTCTTGGGAAATTTTTTAACAAAACTTTTGTACTGGACATTCTAATTCACTAAAAACGGAATCATTGGTCTTAACAAGCTTTTTTGACGAAAGATCCTTAGGTCTAGGGTTGATTTCCTCAATAAAATCAGAAGTAAGAATAATTCAATGTTTAGCAGGCCAGAATGGAGGACACTATAACTAAGTGTATAGTTACAGCACAGCACAGTCCAAAGTATTGAATCAACTTTGATCAACTCTTCTCCAATTTTTTTGAAACATTGGAATAGAATGTTTTCATGGCATTAAAAAGTCTTTAATCAGGATGAAAACAATAACTAAATTAATAAACAATTTTTTTTTTTTAGTTTCATGAAAAATTTTGTTTTGAAAAAAAAAAAGGAAATGGAATTCTCCTTCAGTTAGCTGTAAGAATTCTGTGGATAGTATAGTAACAAAATAAGTAGTTATAATAAAAAGTGACTTCCTCTTAGTTTTCTTTCAGTGTCTTAAGTGGCAGAACATTGTGTCCCTGTACTTATCTTAAAGCCACAGTTTGTCCTGCTAAAGATCTAGAAATTACAAGTTATGTGTGTGAGAGATGGCATAACTTTTATTTAATTTTTGTAATTGGTGATACGTTTTGTTAAAATACAGCGGCTAAGAAGAAAGCAGGATGGAAAGGACCCCTCCCTTTCTTATTCTGCTGATTCATTTTGGATAAAAATTCTCTCAAATGAGTGGAAAAAAGATGTACCTCTAAGTGGAAAAGCACAATAGAAATGTAAGGTAAGGCCTGTCGAAAAACTGTTAGTTTCTCTTCAGCAAAATCTGGAAACCTCTCGTGAGGAGTAAAGAGGTTCTTTTTCTCAGTGGGTAGATTGTCTGGCCTTGCAGGTGATTGCAAAAACCATCTCAAAGCCTGTCCTTGAACACTTCCAGGGTGGGGGCATCCACAACTTCTCTGGGCAACCTGTTCCAGTGTCTCACCACCCTCACAGTGAAGAATTTCTTCGTTATATCTAGTCTAAATCTACCCTCTTCTAGATCATGAAATCATTGTCGAATAATCATTTTTAATGTTATTATTAGGTGTATTACCCTTAAAGAAATCCCTATTTCCTACAGAAATGCTGACCACCCTTTTCTCATTTTTGGGTAATTGGTTAACCTAACTGTTAGTTCAGAGCAAAATCTTCTGTATCTGGCTTGAAATTTCTAATTCTTTTTCAGCTGTGAAGATGATTTTGCCTGTTCGAAATATTGCGTGCTGTCCCATAAGCTCTGTCAATTGATGTAACAAAAGTTTGCATTTCTTACAAATCATACTCTCCTCTTGTTATTGGCTGTCTTTTCTTTCTAGTGAAACTTTCCCTCTGCATTGTGCTCCCCACTGTATTGTCATACCTCCTACCTACCTCGTGTTCCTGTGATTCCTGCAACCTGAACAGGAAACATTGTGGGTGACTGATTTTTTGTTTGTTTGTATTCTACTTAAGATGACCTTGTCCTTGTCAAGTAATCTGGGTAGTAAAGAAAAACACTTTCCATTTATCGTAAGATGTTTTTGCATCATCCAATCATCTAATCAATTTCCTAACATTGAACTCTGAATTCATCTGCTAACGTTAGCGTGGAGCTAACATAGCTCCAAAGTTAAGGTGGAGTTCTGTGAGAATTTGCTTCAGTAAAAATTAATTATGTGTCTCATTTTAACTAATTACATTGTGTGAGCTGACATCAGAAATACATCTTGGTAGACCAGCAAGTCTTCATTGTTTCTTAAGAGAAATATTCAAAAGCTTTTATCACTAGCTCTGCAGTTTCTACATTTTCACATCCAAAGAAAATAATTTTTACATGACTGAGCATTCACAAATCCTCCTCTGAATAAGGTAGATCATTTGTATGAGGAACAAATGATAAAGTCTAGGTCTCTTTCTTATCTTTTAGTAGTGTGTACTACAGAGCATTCAATTTTGTTTATTTGTCTTCAGTAAAAAAATAAAATCCAGATGAAACTGCTTTTCATTGAACTATATCTTGAAAATCTGTTTGCTCTCCTGATATCAATGCCTTCTATAACCTTGAAAATACCTCCCAACAATGGCACAGTATAGTGCTTACTTGTGCATTAAAAACTTGCACTATAGTTTTATTCTATGTACTAACATAGAAGTACAGAATTTAAATGTCACCACTCATATGTCTATGATAGCAAACCTTCCAAAATAGATAATAAAAATGACATTGTCATTACTTTAAAACATTATAAACTGCCATTAATGAAACTAGAAATGAATCACAGAAGAAAATAAAATCATGAAAATTCCCAATCACTATGAATTATATTGTATCTTCTGCTACAGAAGGTGCTTAATTGGCTTTAGTGCTCCTGTCCACCCCATCAGACACCTAATCCAACAGATATTTTAAAGAATCTGTACATTTTATTTACTGTAGGATAGGCTATCCAGACAGTATTAGTGCTTTGCATTTTGAGTGTCTGTGGGTTTTTTATGTTTTAATACTGTGTATATCAAGCTGTCTTTTAAGGGCATAAAGACGTAATGTCCCTTACCACGGTTAATCAGGTCAAGACACAATCTAATGCACAATCTCAGTATTACTGAAAAATATTTACACGGATGGTATTCCAAACCAGTCTAATCCTTTAAGAGACTGAGTGCCCTCAGAATTGCTCAGCAGATCCCACTCCAAATGAAATTAGTAAACCTCTGAGACCCAGCACTTCACAGGATCAAATCCTTTAATTGCATTATAAATGCTTTCCACAAAAATAGTAATGAAAAACAACACCTAACAACCCTTTGCATTATGCTAATGTAAATGAGTAACAGATTGGCAGCAGTGTGCAGATAGAAGACTATGAGGCAACAAGAGAGACTGCTGAGTTGCCAGCAGGATGAGTGGCGTAACTGAGGATAAGATATCACAGAGAAGCCAAGGGCTGCACTGTAAATTGTTTGCTCATGTGGGTAGTCCTATTAAAGTCTTCTGAAGTTAGCAATATTCCCCATAGGAATGAATACTCATTTATCTGAAGGAGAGGTTGTATGAGCCATTCTTCACTAGGAGACAGCATTCATGCTCTTTCCTGGGCCACTTTGCTGATGCCAAGCTGTTCCCTGTGCCGTGTCAATACATATGTTTGTATGGCCTCATTGTGACATGAATTCAATTATCCAATCTCTTTATGGGGAAGAGACTTGGTCATTTTATTTAGAGATGAATCCAGAGTCCTGGCTCATCTCTTTGACTTAGTTCACTGCATGAACATCTGTACTGGCACAGGGTTGTGGATGGGTAAACCAGAGTACTGCATCCTAAAATTTTGCAGCCAGTTTCAGCAGATGAAACCATATACTGATGCCAAAAACCCAGTTTCAGTCTCCACACCCCACCTCTCCATGCCAGTTATACATTTCACCTTTCCCTTTGAGAGCAAAGCTCCTTCTCTGGGTATGACCAGACTTAAAAGAAAGGCAGGATCCTAGCTAGGATCACTCTTTAAGCAGGAATCTGAAACCAGTTGTGAAACTGAAGGAAGGAGGTAGAAGGTGAGAATTGCTTAAGGCGGCTTTAGCATTATGACTACTGCATGGACACTATAGGGCTTTATAAATTGACACTGCGTTATTCCTTCGCATTTTTCTTTAGCATAAAAATTGTTTTGGAGTGAATTTCTGTCAAGCACCTACTCTTTCATGAAATTAGAAGAAAATTTTCTTTTGCCATTTCAATTTCTCCTAAGAGAGAGCTGTAAGAAATTTAAATTGGAATTAACAAATCATTAGGAAACACATCTCCAGGTTTAGGCAATACATGTTCCACAGCTGTGGAAGAATAAATTGTTCAAGCTACTAACTATAATATTTGATCATTACAATCATATTTATTATCAGGAGTTAATGCATACAAAATACTGTGTCTGCAACACAATGCAGGTGTGCAGCTCATTGTTCCAGAGCAATACATAGCTCAGAAGTTTTACGAAAAGATTAATAAAAGAGTAAGGTATTTCTCATAGCACATTAGCAATAGACAGCAACTACTATCTGAAATGAATTTCTAGGTTAATTTTAAATATTCAGCTACAAAAATCAAAACTTGAACAATAACACATCAGCCAGCACTGACTGGTACCCAAAACTGATTTCCAAAAATTTCCAAAGTTGGAGCTGATTCTCACAGCAGCTCTGTATACAATTCTCTTTTCCAAACTATCTGCATGAAGAAAGGTACCTTTCAGCACATCCTCATGTCACTACATGCGGTGTGCTTTAGATTACAATGATTAGTAAATTCTAGACTTTCTAAAAATTCTCCAAGTCAAATAGTCTGGTTTTTGATAACAACTTATCTACCAAAGACAGCTCTAGGCTCAGTGTTTCTATTGGGTAAAAATGTAACCCTTTGCCCAGAAAATACATCTGTTTCTCAGATAAGTGTGTGCTATAGACAAGGATAGCCTTTTGTTGTTACTGCTGATAAGGAAGTAATGGCCTAGAGGATAAGCAAAGCATTGGCTTAGAAATGTCTGATAAACAAAAAAAAAAAAAAGATTTTTTTTTTTTTGAGCAGTGTATTCTGCAATTGTCCAAGTCCAACACTACTGCATCTTACACTGAAGCATCTGGCATTGGCTAACTCATAAAATATTGTCTCGTGTATGATTCAATTTTCAAGAATTTTTTTAAACATGCAAACATATTTCTATTTTCTACATTATCTAATATAAAAAAAAAAAAAAGAACAAACCAGAGAGAGAATTCTGACTGTGTACAAAAGCAGCAAGAAGTTTCTGAAGGACATATTACACTTAACTCCTCCTCAGTGCTTTTAGCATTTATGAGATGACCTAAACTTCAAAGGGCAAAGAAAATCTCCAAAACTGTCTCATAAGCCTGTTATTGCTACAGGTGAAAACTCATGCTTGGTTATTTCAATGTTATATAACAATAATTCAAAATTTCATAAATAAGTAAAGGTTTCAGAAGACTAAATTTAAAAAAAAAAAAGAAGAAGAAATTGAAAAACACCACCAGAAATAATCAAAAACATTTTGCTTTGCATTACAAGTTTTAAGTTTGTCTCCAAAGTGACCACCTTTACTCTGTGGGTGATGATAGGAAATGAAACAGAAAAGAAGTTTTTGGAAGACAGTTCTGTCTCACATCAATCCACCCAGCTAGAGTGTAAGGTTCACACTGGGACCTGCTCTGTTAGCATTTGGCAATAGTGAAGATTACGTTGAGGAGCCACATAGTTGATTTAAGTGTGAATTTTTTTAAACATTCTGAATTTATATGCTTTCCAGACCCTTAGTTTGTCATTGCATTACCTAAAATTAAGCATAAGGTGTCTTCCCTCCATACTAGGAGATACCTCTTGATTAGCATAAACGCTTTTTCCTTCTTCCATATGTGTATAAATATATTCATATTAAACACACTTCTGCTTCAGTGAAGCTCTCATAACACCCTTTGGTAACTATTTGTCTTTCTTCAGTAAGGAGAAAGGTAACCTGTTTCCAGAACCAGGCATTTAGAAATTTTTCTTTCATAATTTTCTACTTTCCATTGAGTAGTTATTCACCTGGTTTTGGCATTAGTGTTCTGCACCTGCGCTCAAGTACAGTTATATCTTCTGTAAAGATGATGGTGATCACCTGCTATTACAGTATACTGCATTTCTTGAACTTTAACTACTCTACACATATATTTCCCTTTTGTCAGGCACACCTCTGAAGTGTTTGAGTAGAGTATACCACACGACTCAATTCATCTGGCCTTGAATGGTTTGAACCCGTTAGGATCCAAGCACACCTGGACTAAACTGGGGCTCACAACCTGTAACTCTCAGCCACATACTATGTGTACCACACACTACACTATAGCTACATGACTATGTAGCTCTTACAGACCTTCTTTGCAACACACAACTAATTACCATGGGAATCCACACATTTGAAAAGAATTCAGAATCTACCAAAATACAGGGGAGAAGAGTAGAAGGATTTTTCTTGAAAACAAATGAATACTCTTTGATCCACAAAGACGATCAGAGGGCTGGAGTACCTCCCATACGAGGACAGGCTGAGAGGGTTAGGACTCTTCAGCCTGCAGAAGAGAAGGCTGCAGGGGGACCTGATAGCAGCCTTCCAGTACCTGAAGGGGGCCTACAGGAAAGCTGGGGAGGGGCTTTTTACAAGGATAAGGAATGACAGGACGAGGGGTAACAGTTATAAACAGAAAGAGGGTAGATTTAGAGTAGACATAAGGAGGAAATTCTTCCCTGTGAGGGTGGTGAGACACTGGAACAGGTTGCCCAGAGAAGTTGTGGATGCCCCCTCCCTGGAAGTATTCAAAGCCAGGCTGGATGGGGCTTTGGGCAACCTGGTCTAGTGGGAGGTGTCCTTGCCCATGGCACGGGGGTTGGAACAAGATGGTCTCTAAGGTCCCTTCCAACCTGAACCGTTCTATGATTCTGTGATTTATTTTGATTTTTTTATGTACACCCAGCACACCGTTCATTTGGAAGATTTACAAAGCACTACTTTCAACACCCTCAACAAAATGAGTAATTATTATTAAACAGATAAGATGTGGCCATTTGAGAAAATATCAAACTGACAGTCTACCTGTAAAACTAGCTATTTAATTTAGCTTAGTTAACCACTATTTCAGCATGTTGTAACTGAGAATTATCCCAAATATATGTGTGGACAGACATTTACATGATCAATATCTAGGCTTTAAAATTCTCAGTTTATAGAGCTATGATCTATCATCATTTCATATTTGTGCTGACATATTTAGGTCCCAGGCTTTTTTTTACTGTTTTCCCTTACATCTGAGTTTTCATTTTGCAACTGAGTGAAATTGTCTTTTATTCCAGAGAGTCTATATATTAATTCTTCTAAGATTCAATTTTAATAAAAATTGGCAAATGTTTTGTATTCAAAAAATAGTGACAGATTTTTCCAAGTTTTTACAGAGGAAATGAACCTGTTTTAGTTCAAATATTTTGTTCTTGAAGGGGAAAGGTAAAATTCTACAAGGATGCACCAAATCTGTCCTTTATTTCTGTTTTCATCTTAAGTGCATGTGGATTGCTTGACCCAACTAATGTCTACAAATAAACAGTTTATGAGAAAAAAATCATTGTGAACTTGTTTTGAACCATATTTGGAAGGTACATTCAGTTTCAGTAACTGCTTAATTAATTCTCTGAAGAAAGTTACCTTTGGAGATTTTTTTTTTTAAAGATAATAGAAAAAGAATGAGAAGTCGTATTAGATGTGATTGTGTTCAGGGGAAAATGGGAAAACATAATGATCTCTAGTACTGTATTTATCAAAAATGTGATGATACAATACAATAGTCACTTCAAATGTATCCACTTATGAATAGTAAATAAGAACCAGATGTTTAAATATGTAGGGAGAGATAATCATCCCAGAATTTAAAAAATAAAGGACAACACTCACAGTGTTATGAGGACTGTAGAATGGAATTATACAGGATTTAAATCACCTGTTCAATCCTGGCAATCAGTCCCAGGAAAAAATATCTGAATTAAAGAAGTCAGTTTCTCAAAATCATGATACTATCGCTTTCTTATGGTGCCTTCATCTCTGCAGAAAAATGTATCTTTAGCCAACTCCTGGTGAGTAACACTGGTATTTATCTTTTTAGCTTGATGGACTGAAACTTACCAAAAAGTTGGAGCATCCTCTGCTGTCACTTATCTGTTAACTCATCTCCCACTTACACTTTCATGTTAAAAAGTGTTTGCTAACAACATCAACTTAAAGACTGAGATATTGCTCAGGAACTGAAACTGCTCTACTCCAGCTCCATTCCTGGCTGTTTTTTCTATAGCTGTGCTAACACAGCTCTCAGTGCAGAGAATTAGTGGATAAAATCAGACAACAGATCATTTTTGTTTTATTATTTTTTATTCCTTTTGGTTTTCATGTGGTCAGTTTCCTATTTAGATGATACAACTGCACAAAAACTGATCTATCAGACTATTTTTTTACTTACAATACTGCAGAACAGGGTCAATGGTAAGTTGGAAATGAGACAGACAGAAATACCTTCAGATAGCATTTCTGGAGAGACTGAATTTCATGAAAGTGGACCAGAGATTTATTACTGACTCTATGCCATCCCTGAATTCTTTTGTTGCCTACTAGAAGTACTACCAACTCCTTACAATAACACAGTGGACAACAGGATGATTGGAAAATACATATTTTCTTCATAGCTGTATAAATTAACAGATGAGCTAATTATAAAAATCCCTTGTACTCCCTTTCTCTTCGCTCTTCTCTTCTCTCCCCGCCCCTCCCCTCCTCGAAACATCACCTCAGAAATCTTCCAGATGCAAAGAGGCTGTTTAAGGTCACTTCTTCCCTCTTTGTCCTTCCTCTTTGGACTAAACGCAAGAAGTGAGAATGAGCCTTTCATGCTTAAAATGTCAGCTTAGTAACTGCTGCTATCACAAAAAAGAACAAATCATTCTGATAGATTTCACGTGTTTTTCTATTTAGACAATCATTTCAGAAGTAAACATTCATACCGCTTAAACAGAGGATATGGTTAAAAAAAGGCAATTTTCAGTTTTTCCAAAGTCAAAAGGAGTCATGTACCATTGATATTCTTGACAGCAAGCAATAATGAAATTATATTCATAGCCTATATTTTATTTTTGACAGTACAAATACAGGTACTGCAAATAGCTCTAAAACACATCTGATGTGAAAATATGCAATTAAATATCTTTGAATGGTCTGGTAATGACAATGAAACAAATTCCACAGTAATGTAAGATCTATCCCTAGGTCCTTCTGTGTTCTAAGGCCCCTTGAAAAGCATTTATTGAAATGAGTGGGTGCACCATAACCCTGCTGGTGACTGCCTTTCACCAGAACAGTCAGAGCAAGTTGTAATGGACCTGAGAATGCTTAATAAATTCATAATGTACAATTTTGCATTCAGAAGAATAGTCTGAATCATAAATAGAAACAGAGATGAAAGATAATGATTAATTTGAAGTCAGCTACAATACGTGCTGATTAGTATGAAATTTAGCATACCTGGCCACCAAAAAATAGGGTTCTTGAATATGAGAAGGATACCAAGAAAGGAAATATATGAAAAGCTAATACATAAAAAATGAAGACACTTCTGAGAGAGTGAACAGATCTAGAATTTATTTTTGATGTGCATTGGAAAAATATCACAAAAACAGACGCATTGGAAAGAATAAATATAGCTGTAATTTATCTAGTGAAGGTCATTTTACATTTCAGACACTTTCTTTTGTATTTCCTTTCCAATAGACCTAAAAATTTATTTTATATTTCTTGTAAAACGCTGCTGTTAAATTAAATTTACACCTTATATTCCTGCTGCATGCCTGGAAAACACAACTAAGAACATTAAACATATTTGTGCAATTAAAATGATTTCAAATATTTGAAGAAAATCACATTTATGAGGAACAAAGACAGATTCTTCCTTAAAAAATGACTTTAAAAACATTACTTTGTAATCTGCTATCGGAGATACAGTTGAACATATAAACGTAATTAATGTTTTGAATACTACAGCTGTGTTCATAGGAAGATTATGTAGAAAATTCTGAATTGATATAAAAAGTCTAGCAAGTTAGTTTAATATTCTTTTTGCATTTTAATCAAAATCACTTGTGTTACATGATCAATATTTTATGTGCTTTGTGGTTTCCAAATAATATACTCTTATCAGTTACTGTGGTCTTCCTTCTTTCTTATTTTTTTTTCCTACAATGTTTTCCTGAAGGGAAAAAAAGGTTGTGTGAGATTGGTGCTCACTACAATGATTACCATTAAAAATTTAAGTGTTAGCAAATTATTCACGGTTCCCAATTGTTTTGTATTCAGAGTACTTGAAGAAAAAGCAGCTTATGTGACATTTACTGGAACTCCTGTAAAACATTGGCTTTTTGATGTATAACCACTATATTTAAAATGCTTCACCATTCCATGAAGAGTAGATGAAACTGTATTACTATTGTGGCAACAGCACGAAAAATTTAGGGCCAGAGCTAAAGGATCAACTTTGGTACATGAAATGTATCATTTTCATTTTTATATCTATTTTTTGCACTACTCAGACACCTAAATTTGGAGGGTTTTCTTCCTGTTACTCTCAGTTACAAACTGAATTTTTAAGTCTGAAGTACCATGCTGCACTTCTGCTCTGATATAGTCCTAAATCAGAGGGATACCCAAAGATCCTAAGCTGCTGCCTGTTTTGAGAACACCAAATCCAGGACAAGCCAGGAAGATTTTAGAAGCAGCAGTAGAAAGGCTGCTCTTCACATCATAGTTCTGTGCCCACGTGAGCACCCCTTCCCTCTACTTTCCTTCAGGGCAGGAAAAATGATCTTTACAATCTCTTCATGCTGGGAAGATTTCATACCTACTTCTGCAGCTTCTGGTGGGAGAAATAGAAGAAATCTGTGGATGAAACTGAGTACAAGACTTTCTGCATCTGTGAAACTGTCTTACGCTTTCAAGAAGATCGGATTCATGGGGAAGACATGAAAGACAGAGGAAATATGTTTTTGTGTTGTGGAATTGAAAGGCACTCAACTAGAAGGAAGTAACTTTGGTTTTCACTTTATGAACTCAAGAATATATTTGATTTTACCTTGAGATTAAGTAATTTGTGTATTAAATATTCTGAGAATCCAGTTTCTGCTTAGTTTGATGTCTCTCATACAAAAAATGAATAAATAGGTACTGACTCTTAGAACCCCCTTTTTTAGACCCCAAGCCAAGTTCTTGTCCTCAGTAGATGACACTCAGGAGATGCCCAAACAACCAGGCACATGAATTAGCATTTAGCAGTGACATAATTTCTGTATTGCCTAAAAATTTCAGTCTGTCTCTTCAAAATATAGCTATGATAAAACAATTAATTTTAGGTGGTATAATGCCTTTGTTCTATGTATTTATGTAGGATCACAAATCTGTAAGTTCAGGCTCAGATAAAATGTCTGACATGTAGGTGGTTTAAATGGAACAATAACGTAAAAAAAAAAAACCGCAACATGCTTCGTACTGAGCACTTGTATAGGAGCAAGAAGAGTAACACTTAAGATTGCCTCTCCTCCCACACCCTGCTTGGACTCTGGGCACACAGCCATAAAAATTACGGCTGCCTCCTGGGCAGGTGCCCTCATTTGCGGAAAAACATCTCTCCTCCATTCAGCACAACTATTCAAAACTGACAATTTGGCGGAACGCTGTTAACTGTAATCCTAAAAGAACAAAAGAAACTGCATGTAGCAGGTGCTGTCTTTTATATTCAGACTAATTAGAATACATTATTATACAGGCAAGCTTTGGAAAAGATAAGAAAAAGAGTTGAATTCTCCATTCTCTATTTTAGTAGAAGTAACCAGACTAACAATATAACTGCAGTTTCCTTGGCTTCCCCTTTGGATTGTTTTATTTTGACTTATTTTATGAAGAACAGAGTAACGCAGTTAACAGTTTTTGTTAGAAAAGAACAGAGATCAATCATATTTCTTAACAGAACCAGCATGTTTATCTTTCAAAGTAATATTTACATTTCAATGTTGGTGGGGTTTGACATTCTGTAATATTAAATTTGCATTGAAATATCTCATTATCCAAAATGTATACCTTTATGGCTTTACATAGAGAGTTGGTATAAGCTTTTTATTATTATAGGATAAGAACATTTGCCATATAATTTTTCCTTTAGTGATAACTGAATTTTAATACAAGTAAACATCGCAGTCTTAAGAAAGATAAATTAAATGATGCCTTTCCAGTGAAGAAACATGAAAAAACACAGACAACATGGAACAGTGCAATCTTTTCACTGAGCTTTATTAATGTGACAGTTGAACAGTAAGCTATGCAGTACTATAATTGCTGAGCACCACTCTGAGATTTCATAAAATGTCACACGCTATAGTGGCAGGGTTTAATATTAGGATTTCAACTCTGGAGGTTATTATTCTATATAATTGCTAGTGGGCTTACACCTTCATGACAAACTACTTATTGCACTGAAAGACAGAAACAACTACATTGTAAGATATTGCCTATTAACTTCAAAGTGGTGGGACGGATGACATCAAGTACTGTTTAATCCCATGAGTTTTTAACAAAGATACTCCTTTTGCTCTAGAGTATTGAGGACTTGCCTGTGTAAGCTTTCCTTCCCTTCTGAAGGGAAGGAGGTATCTTAGTTTCTAGGTATGTTTTGGTTCTAGATGAAAAATATGCTGGTAACATATACCGTTTGTTTATACTTATTGCCTGGCAGCGTTGAACAGAGCCAAGGACATTTTCAGTTTTTCAACTTCTTGTACTGCTCTGCCAGAGAAGAAGCTGCGGGGGCACAGATTGCTGGGAGGGGACAGGAACAGTGCAGCTGACCCAAACTGACCAAAGGGATATTCCATACCATATGACATCATGTAATACAAGGAAGGGGAGTTAGCTGAGGAGGGACCACTGCTCAGGGACTGGCTGAGCATCATTTGGTGGACGGTGAGCCCTTTGTGTATCACTTTGTATATGGTTACTGTTATTTCTATTTACTTTTTCTTGTCTTACTAAATAGTTTTTATCTCAAATCACAAGTTCTGCTGCATTGTCTCCTAATTCTCTCCCCCATTCCACTGAGGGTGGGGAGTGAGCGAGCAGCTGTGTGGTACTTAGCTATCTACTGGGTCAAACCACAACAGGAGGGTTGAACACAATACTTGGTGTGTCCTCAGTGCCATGCTCTGTTGTGTCCTTCCACTTACTGAACATCTCCTCTATTTATTTATGTTTTGGTGAGCTGCACACTACGCTCCTTTTGATGCCCTTTTGAGTTTTGCTGAGTATTAGATAACTTTTTCCTACATCAGACACTGGCAAATTCATATGGTCTCTCTCATGATATTACACAGTTTCTGTCTGCTATGCTAATTTTTCAAAGTACTTATTTGAGATCATAGATAAAAAAGGTTTTATCATCATGTGACTGGTAATACTAGCTAAAAAGTTTTAGGCCCTGTTAATTGGGCATTGGTGTATTGAGGTCCATCCTTTTTAATATCTTTATTGATGATCTGGATGAGGGGATTGAGTGCACCCTCAGTAAGTTTGCAGATGACACCAAGTTGGGGGGTGGTGTCGATCTGCCTGAGGGTAGGGAGGCCCTTCAGAGGGATCTGGATAGGCTGGATTGCTGCACTGAGGCCAGTTCAACAAGACCAAGTGCTGGGTCCTGCACTTTGGTCACAACAACCCCATGCAATGCTACAGGCTTGGGGCAGAGTGACTGGAAGACTGCGTCAAGAAAAAGGTGAACGCTTGGCTGAACATGAGCCAGCAGTGCACCCAGGTGGCCAAGAAGGCCAATGGCATCCTGGCCTGCATCAGAAATAGTGGCCAGCAGGACCAGGGAGGTGATCATCCCCCTGTACTCAGTTTTGGTGAGGCTGCATCCTGAGTACTGTGTTCAGTTTTAGGCCCCTCACTACAAGAAAGACATTGAGACCCTGGAGCCTGTCCAGAGAAGGGCAACAAAACTGGTGAGGGATCTGGGGAACAAGTCGTATGAGGAACAGCTGAGGGAACTCAGATTGTTTAGTCCAGAGAAGAGGAGGCTCAGGGGAGACCTTATTGCTCTCTACAACTGCCTGAAAGGAGGTTGTGGTGAGCTGGGAGTTGGCCTCTTCTCCTGGGTAACTAGCAATAGGATGAGAGGGAATGGCTTCACCCAGGGGATGTTCAGGTTGGATATTAGGAAAGGCTTCTTATTTGAAAACGTGATCAGGCAGTGGAACAGGATGCCCAGGGAGGTGTTGAGTCACTGTCCCTGAAGATGTTCAAGAAATGTCTGGATGTGGTACTAAGGGTCATGATTTAGTGGTTTGATGGGCAATATTGGTGGTAGGTGGACAGTTGGACTAGATGATCATGGAGGTCTTTTCCAACCTTAATGATTCTATGATTCCAGTCATTTCAGTGTGCTAGAAATGGATTTAGGCTAACTTTACCATAGTTTGCAAATAAGACAAGATACAACTACACAATCTATGAAAAAAATGATGAAGTACTTAAAATATATACATTTCTTAAATTCAGATCTATTTCTCAAACTGTGTAGAAGTTGGGTTGGTTAGAAAAGGAAAACATCTATTTATTATTCTGTCAGACCAATACAGAAATACTAGCTTAGTGCTTCAGCACATCCCTGTTGAGATTAAAGTCAGTCATCCTGTAACTTAACTTAAAATACAATAAATCATATTAAAATAAAAGTGAAGAGATTCTCAAAAGAACATTTTATAAACTATGAAAAACATACCATACTGGAACATCTTCTAAACTGCAATGACTTTTAGATGTAAATAATTTCATTAGAGAAAATGTTCTACCCCAGGTTAACTGGAAAGATTCTTTTCTTCTAGGCTCGGGAAGAGAAAGATATTTGTGCACTGATTTCAATCAACTTCTGTAGACTCCTAATCTCACAAATGCAGAATGCAACTCCGAAGATTTTTGAAAATTGTTCAAATTGAAAGAAGAACTTCGTGAATATATTTTTAACTGATCCAAATAAAATCAGTTGAATAAATCTGCCTATATCTCTCTGGATTTTAAAACACAAGACTAATAAGGACTTGTCCAAAGCAGAGTGTGGCTAGGACAGAGGTAGAAAATAGTCTGCAATTTTTAATATTTTGAATCATGAGTTATGAAAGTCACTGAGAAATAAATGAAAATAAAATAAAAAAAGGATGAAAGGCAAATAACTACAAAAGGAGAAATGTGATTTTCACATTTATCTGTATCCACTGCCACATTAAAGGCAGAAGTTAATTATGTAAAGACATCTTATTCTCCCTCAAGGGAAAGCAGCCTTCAAACAAAGCCCAGATTTCAAAGTAGTCCTCGCAGCAGATATTGATGCCTCACTTGTCTAGCCCTGTGTCACCCCCAACACCATCTTCTTCATGCACTATATCAGAACGAGGACTGTTGGCGCAAGTTAAGGCGGCAGGTGCCTCTGGCATGCAGTGAGTAAGAACGGTGAATGGAAAGAAGTAACATGAGAAAAAAAGAGCTACGTTAAAAGAAAAACTAAACTGTCATCTTTGGTAAGGATATTGAAACATCTACTTTAATAAACCAATTCATAGCATATTTGACCTAACACTTCCACAAAATCATGTTTGGTCTACAAAATCTCTTTTTATTATTTACATTCTGGTTTTGTCCAAATAATGATAGCTCTAAAATACCCTCTATTTTTTAATCTTATTTCACGTAGTAATTTCCAGTCCCTAGACAGGAGGTTGTTGAATAGGTTTAATCAAACAGTGACCTATTGGTTACAGCATTAAAAGAATCAAAGACAACATTTCAAAACTCAGTTAAAAGTTTTTCTTTCTCTTGTCACATTTCCTTTAATAGCAGAGGAAAATATATTTTTCTTTTTTTTATTATTATTATTTTTTTTAATTCAGTCTTAGCATACATTCACATGAAGACCATGGTTGTATATCTACAATTTGTGCTCATGAGTTCTGAGCCTTTTTGATAATTTCACTTAGTTCAGGCACTGCTTTGATCTACCAATTGGTATGGATCCCCAAGCATATGTCCAGCATTTACCAGCCATGAGAATAATGTCCAGAGGACAAAAGTAACTGTCTCGTATAGACATGCCAGAGTACTTGTGAAGAAGTTTTAGCTGTGAGGCAATATCTTACCTTAATATCATTCTAACTCTTTGAGGGGAATTTTACTAGTATTTATGATGTGGAGATTTTAAGTTAGATTTTGAAAATTGTCTAAGGATATCTATTCTTTGGGAGGTTCATGGAAATAATGTTTACCAGCCTCAATAACAGTATTTTCAACATTGTTATTCAAATAAGTAAACGAACTTTAAAAATGCTCCTGCCCATGTGTATATCAATATAAGTCCAATATAAAAAATATTAACATATTGAAGAAGGTAAGCTAAATCATCTGATCCATAATGCCAATTACAAAAAAAAAAAAAAAAAAAACACCTTCTGAAGCTCTTACATGTCAATTGAAATGCATTTTTAAATTCACTCCAAAACTGGGAATGAAGAAGAGGAATGAAAAAGGCAGAGAGCCGCAGAATTTATTCTTCTGATATATATGTATATTTATATCTAGTTTCCTTTTTTCTCAAGACTCTGAAACCAAAGCCAGACAGGAGATTTTGTAAGGACTAAAAAGTCTAAAGGGAAATACTGTATGGTGAAGGAAGATAGAGCTTGATGCAAGGTGATGCTGGGGTAAGCTAATGCTTATAGCTGCTGAGGTAAGGCTGATGTGTTGTGAGAGCTGCAAAAGCCTAGATGCAGCAAACTCATGCTACCAATGATTTGAAGAGACAGAAACCATTACTCTTCTCTGTTATTTTCTTTCCTTCAATAAAATCTCGATTTCCCTTTACTTGCAGTCTCTTTGCTCTGCTATTCTGCGTCAACTGGTGATAAAGGCCTATCCTAGATCCTATAAAATTGCCTGTTATAGCAGCAGTGTATGTATACCAGTTTCACCTGTAAGTGGTTAATCAATCTGACCCACTCTCTAAAAGATCTTTTGCTACAAATCAGATAAGGTCATTAGCAGGGGAGATTATGTTACATTATGGCTGATCATATTTGTAAGTGAACTTAGAACTGGGAAAACAATTTCATGCTATTCTGAAAATACTTGCTTGGGACGATTGATGGGAAATTCATTTAACACAAATAAAAAGAAAAGATGTAAAATAAGGCAAGCAATGAATATCCACATTTTTAATTTATACTACCATTTTTAAATGAGAAATGTAAGATGTTCATGTTTGTTGCTCTGGGCTACCTAGCACAATTTGAACTTGCTGGACTATAACAGAAAAAAAGAAATTGCTTTTCAGGTCTGAAGAGAAGATAGGGAAAATAAGAAAAAAAAGCAGTGTCTGAAAAAACATAATTATAAGCATTAGGATTTCTATAAAGAAATCTAAAATATGATCCAGAGTATTAAAAGGAAAATGCAGCATAGAATCAAGATCTCATGCATGTATTCAGCTCTTCATTATTCAGAGCTGAAATACTCCTGACCCCAAATGATACAGGTATGGAGGTTACTGCAGAAACTTTCCAGTTCTCCATAATGAGTTACTTCAAGGTCAGATGAGCTTGTTAACTCTGGTTCGGAACTTTTCTTGCCGGACTCAGCATGGTTGCTCTGAAACCTCAGTGGGGCTCCTTGCTTTGCACCTGAGTGCTCCAGCAGCAGAACTTATTAGGTCTAGTGCAGAAATAGCCTGCGCCTGGATTTGAGGTGACTACAGAGCTAAGGCAGTCTGATAACCCTCCTGCAATCAGGAAGCAAGCAGAAGATAGGTGGATCAGCATAGTCAGCTTGGGCATGGCACAGACAAAGATGATAAGTCTACCTGAACTTGGTGCTATTCCAAGCAAAGCTGCTTAAATGTCTCTGAAGCACATTTTTCATTTTGCCTCTTTCAAAATCCCCACTGTCTTTGGCATCAGAATAACCGTGTTTACATGGCTTTGTTTCATCTAATAGCACTGTCTGGCCCAAGGAGTCCTTGTAGCTTGAGATGGGCTAAAAATTACACCAAAACTGAGTTTCATTTCTGTATGTTTCTATAAATATAAAAGCTTACAGATACAGACTGATACAGTCCAAAGAATGGAACTCATGCAAGAAGATGTGTTGAAAAACATTTCTATTCAGAACAGATAAAGCATATGCCAAAATTAATTCTGTTCTGATAAACTATCCCAAACAGGGATACTTTCTTAATTAGGGTTTAAATGTAGGATAAGTTACAACAGCTGTTAAAATTGAGCATGTGAAAGATGATGTTTTAATTCTTCAGCTATCATTCAAGAAGGATTAGAGCATCCTTAATGAAATAATGACATCTCATATAAATTAAGTTTAAGACCTAGTGACTTAATTACAAATAATTGATTATTGCTAGCTCTTTTTCACCTCATAGAGATTCAATACAGAAAAAATTAATTGCATCTAGGTGGCGTTAGACATTATCAAAAGTTTCTCCAAATAAATTTGGACTGATGTGAATAGTGGATTGGTTACAAAATGGTAGATATGAGTGAAAACATTTTTATATAAGCTTTCAGTGAGATGCACTAATAGGAATTCGTTTCATGCAACAATCTGATTACCCCAGGCATTAGCATATGCCATTACATTTTAACTGATGAGAAGGAAGAATGAAAAACTTTTCTACAAGAGTCAAGTCTATGCATGTACTCAGGTTCCACCACTGAAACGGCAAACACTGTGATGACACTCAGTTACCAATTTTGAAACCTTGACACTTGAAATCTTTAGTGTAGATGACATATGTGGATTTGTTTTTTAAAGAACATCCCATACCCCTCTAGCTAGTAGGGGAAAGATTTTGAGTATATCCTGAAGCATAACTTCCAGGAAAACCTTTTCTCCTTCGCAAAATTACTTTGAAATAAGTTTACACCTTAAAACAAAAGATTTGAAAAGAAATCAGTCAACTCCAGCACTCAGGACAAGTATTTCTTAAAGCATCAAGACATCAGGAAAAGACAGTGTATAGAAGGATGCTTCATTTATGCACCATTCATTTAAAATTTACAGTTCAGTTCAGTACCATATATCCTCACATCATACAGCACTATAATTTTTCACCCTAATAGCATGAAACAAATTCAAAATCCTGCTTTTAGGTGTTTCTCTGTATATCAAGATACAAAGAGATTTCAAAACAATCAGTGGTGGAGTCCTGCTGATGAAATCTATCAGAGAAGAACAATTCTACCTTTAAAAGGACATGCAAGAGCTCTCTAAATAGCTGAGATCTCTGACAACAGTTACTGTGATGAGCACTTAAGGTACTTGTTGGTTTAGCATTTGTCTCTTCATGAGGTGTCACCTAAAACGGACAAAAATCCTTGGGTATGGATATCAGAGGGCATCCCTTGCTCTGGAAAGTAGTTTGCAGTTAGCCTATATCTTACCAGAAATATGAAAATATGCTCCTAATCTAAAGTTAGATGCAATATACGGAGCTCAGAAAGCAAAACAAGAAAGTACTCAATGTTTGGCTAAATATAATTTCACCATGCATATCTGAGAAATTCTTTGAAATTCCCTTGAATTCCCTAGATTTCTAGAACCTTAGAGTACAGCTGAACTGCAACAATTCTATTCATCAAATAATTCCATATCCTCAGCAAAATGAAACTTTTCAACATTATTCCTGAAAAAGGTGTGATAGAGTGCTGAGTAGGCAGGTAATTAGGCAGTTCACCTGACACAAGGGAGATACTCTTAGTTGAGGAACATCTCTGAATTCCATATAGTCACTCTTCCCGAATAGCAGAATTATGTCAGTTATGATCTCTTAAAAGAGGAAGCCTGGAAAAAGCATTGAAACTATAAAGTCTTATCCAGAAGGAAATGTAAAAGGCTAATAATAATAATAATAAAATGCTCAGCTAATATGATTTGGAAAAGTAAGGACAGTCTACTGCCCACATTTGCTGATGTAAGCGCACAACTTGTGAGAAATTTAAATAAGATTTCATAAAACTGACATTTTTCCTGACATATTTTGAAATATAAACCAGTAATATGAATTTCTATTTTAAATCTAGTCCATGGGGGGAAACCTGCATGTAGAAAATAGTTTGAAATATAGAGTTGAACTTCCTATTAAACAGCATTTGTAAGATCTTGATATTCCCAAAACTTGGAATTCCTGAATTCATGTAAGTCAGAATTTTCTGCCTTACCAAGATCTACCAAGATAAAAAGGCTAAATGGAATAAATTACTGTTTTATCTTAGGATTCAGTATTTCAGTGGTGGCACACAACCAATTTCAATGAACAGGTTTACTAGTAGAAGAGGCCCTTTTATGAGGTACAAATTACTTTTTTTTCTTTTAGAGATAGGATATGCCAACAAAGACCACAGCTGTCAGAGACATGAGTAAGACAAATTAGTCACGTGGAGCCTCCAGCCGTTGCTCTGGATATTCCCAGAGACTTTGGGTACTATGACATCACACTGTTCTCTGCAGTGGCTCACTTTGCTTAAAGTAAAAAATAGCAAGGTAATTAAATAGCACTTAGCAGTAGCATTTTGAACTGTAAAATATAACAGGCAAAAACTATAGCTGCAAGTTAGCTCAAACAGTAGAGACAGGAGACAGCTGGCATCTGGACTAGTCTCTGCTTTCTGATGAAGGCAGCTTTATTTGATCATTAACATGAAATTCAAAGAAAATTAAGAGAATGAATTCAAGCCATATATGAATATTACACAAACTTCACATTACATGAGTTCATGATTTTTTTTTCTTCCAATTAATTTCCTTTTTAGATAGCTATTTGATGCCTGAGCCTGAAATTATTACATGAAATAGGATCTGAAAGCAAAGTCTTCACATCTAGTAATAATTCTGCCTTTCAGCTCTTTTGGCAAATGAAAAAAAAAAATAGAACATCAGTTAACTCTACGCTTTTCCCTTCATAACTGTAAATTAAACAATTCTGACACAGTGAAGATAACAAAACAACTGACAAAGCAAAATATGGGCAAATATCATATATAACCAGATCTGCCAAAAAGAATATGAACAATGATGCTTATCCTTATTCCTGAAGGAAACTACAACTAAAAATCTACAAAAAGAAGTTTAAAGTGTTAAGATTAAATTCAAAATTATTTATAAAGTATTAATTGTTCTGTACATTCTGACTTATTGGATGTTGTTAATAAGTTTACGATTTATTGGTTATTGTTCAAAGAAAGATTGAACTGATGAAAAAGGAAGTTGTCCTCCTGAATACAGAATCAAAAGACAAAGGTTATCACAGGAAATCTGAGACAGAGAAACAAGGGAGGGAGAGAGAAAGAAAAATCCCTATTCCTTCTGTCACTTTAAAAATGAACAATAGCAACCTTTATTTTCTTGTTCTTTTTTTCCAATTGATATCATTGGCATCATATTTACTACAAGATTGCTAACTTCATTAAAACACATATACTACAATAATACCATCTATATAGGAATTGTCTGATACAGGCAATTTTTGAGTGTTAAAGGAAAAGGATATTAGAGAGGAGTAAACAAGAAGGAATAGTTCTAGGATGAAATTTATCTGTGGTCTCAGCAACTCACCAGGGAATCTGCAAATGTAAAAGATATCAAAGACTCATGTATGGGAAGGTAGGGGGAGGAGAAGTAGAGGAATGGACAGTGGAAGCTATTTGGAGGTTGTAACAATGGGTCATAATGTTACAAGGCAAGGAACAAGAGTTTGTTTAACTGTTCCTGTACGATACTTGCCAGCGTCTTATCTATCTGCTCCTATACAGTCCCTTCTCCCTTCTCCCCACAGAGATTTACTGCTGCTCAGTTATGGCTTTGTAGCAACTTTTCCAGCAGGAGATGTTTTACACCTATTCAACTTTTCACATGGAGCCAAAAGATTAAAACTTTCCGTAGGCAGAGTTGATCTCACCTGTAGCTGTGATTTGCATTAGTATTTCCATTCATTCTGGAATGAATCTTTATCCTTTTAATCTTTATCCAAACTCTTTTCTTTGGTGTTGAGAAAGTAAACTATATTCAACGCACCTCTGGAGTTATATACAGTGCCAAATATCCTCCTTGACTTAAGAGTTCAGTACATTCCTGTATTCATGAGATGCCTTCCTATCAGAGTTTCACAGACACTGCTCTTCCCCCAAAGGCACCCGCATTAACTATTTGATGCATTATTTTATTGCAGGCATGTAAATGGAGATGGAAACACTGCCTTTTAGCATCTGCATTTTAAGATTAATAAAGTAGAAGTGGCAAGATGAGATATAAATAGAAATTTGAGGTTATAATATATATTCTCAGAATTTAAGATGTAGAAATGAGAAATTGGAAAGGTTTAGTTGAACAACAGAAAAAGGAGAAAAATCCTAGATTAGTCGTATCATGATGTATAGATTTTGCTCCCAGTGAAGAAGTGCGTATATTAATCTGGCTGCTGGAAAAGCTAGCATGACGTTCTTGATACAAGAAAAAAAGAGCTGCTGAGACACTAAGGAGAAAAATCCAGCAACAGCCAATTACAGGACTGAAGGCTCAAGGAACACCTTGCACTAGTTTGTCTATGAGACAACAATAGCTTGTAAGCCATGGGCTGAATGCAATTTGGCCGACAGTTTGAATAAGTAAAAAAGAAATAATTTCTGTAAATTCCTGAAAGCAGGTGACAGAGAAGGGTGCATTGTATGATGTGAAAAAACGTATTGTCTTGTTTAGGTCATCTTTGACTTTAAGAAAGGGAAGAAACAAGAACAAGTGCACAGAAAAAGCACAAGACAGTGATGCCGCGGTGTTGCAGAGAGAGACCGAGAAGGAACAGTTGTGGTTACATACAAAATGAAAAATCAGAGAGTCTTTTCTGCTCACACCTGCTAGTGGATGCTGTCACAATTCTTGCATTAATGCCTGGAGATTTCTACTTCTTGAAATTAGGAATGTAGAAAACAGTTCTGTGTTAAGTAACCTGCACAGTTCTTTCTGTGAGCAGCTGCAGAGACAGTAGGACGGTAGAAAGCCTTGGCATAGTCATGCTGCCTCTGGCTAAAACTGTGTATCAGCCATAATAGCATAATACCTTTGTGTGTGTGTGTGCGTGTGTGTGTGCAGACTGTTTCACAGTAGTAAGTAAAGTGTCTTCTAATAGCTGAAACACTTTGAAATTTTGATGCCAAAGTATATACTCCCTTGCTATCCAGACGAATAGCAGAATGTAGGAGACGGGAAAGATGGCTCTGCAGTAGTCTCACAGGAGAATGTGGCTGACTGAAAAAAACATCTATTACCTATTATAAGCACAATTCTTTTATTTGTCTTTGCAATTCTGGTGAGAATTAGAATTCTGACAACAATTAATAAGGTAACTGTTTAAACAAATTGAAGTATGCCTATCCCTTTCGAAATCCAGCACAGCTGGAAACATCATGGAAAGCATGTCATGCCTCATGAGACACCCAGACAGGTGCTACATCCTAATCAGAGTTCATAAAACAATATTTATGAGCTTTGACTGTCACCAATGCTGACTATTCTTAATTACAGTATTATTAAAATTTCTATTAAGTATCCTTTGATTTCTAATACAGTTAGAGCAGTAAGTATGTAATAAATTCCCATCTCCATCTTTCAGAGATTTCAAAGAGTTATTGCATAATGGATTGTTGATTCATCCAACACTGAGGTAAAAGTGTAATGCATGACTCCAGACTTCAAATAAATACGATGACCTAATTCTTTATCAAAAGCTACATTATGAAGCACAAGTAGGCATTTAATAACACTTTCACCATCATTAAGATTGAGATTCAAATACAAGCATGAACTACAAACACCTTTCAATACTTTTGCTGCCTGAGCTTATTTTATCTTCTGTAACACAATGCTATTAATGACTTTCCCACAACTGTATATATTAGAGGTAGCAGTATGAAATATTCACATGAAGAAAACTTTGAAGTGTCTACATTACTTAGCAGCTTTGTGTAAACGGAAGAGCAATAAGAGCACAAGAGCATGTAGCCTTTCTGTTTTTCTGTTCACTTTGCTACTTTTCTCTTTACATTTGGATTCTTCAGCATACTTAGCACGTGCACAGCTATTAAACATGGATTTTATTAAAGTCTCTTCAGGCAGGAAAATGCTGCTAGCAACATATATCAACTTACAATTACATACCTTAGCACAAATATTGGTAGTATTGAAGCCCTGCTTTTTTTTCTACAAGATTTAGGTTTTATTCCTTCCATATCTTCTATCCCACACATACACTGTCTAAACCCAGATGCCATAAATTTTCTTGTTCAGAAATACATCTGAATTCATTAGCTTTCCTAATTTAGCTTGGCACAGACAAATAAGACAGCCTTTGAAAGGTGTAATATATGGGATGAGTCATTTATTTGCAAAGTAAATGAGCTGAGAATATAGGTCATCAAACAATATTTAGCAAGATTCATTAATTTGTGCTACGTTTTTAATGTGTGGTTAGATTTGTTACAGATTTTTTTCATATATATATAATATGTATATATTGGTAATGGATTTTATGACTGTAACTGGGTTGTAAAATATTTTCTGACGTTGCTTATGCACATATGTATTGCATGATATCTATATATTCTAACTTTATCATAATTAATAATAGCCTAGTACAGGCTCCAGAACATACATTCAATCTTAACTGTTTTCCTGTATTTCACAGAATAAATGGATCCTACTTGTTGGAAATTAAAGTGAACTCTACTATCTGAAATTATTCATGTCCAACATACTGATTTTCATCAGATACCTGAACAGATCCTTAAGAAAGTGTCTTGTCTCTTCATCTGCCTTCTGAGCCTTTCAAAGTTGAGCCAGGAAATTATGTTCTGCCCTTCCTCCAGTTCTCATGCCCTCTTGTCTACATAACTGTGATCCCCAAATATAACTGCAAATTACATAGCTATGCTAGCTCAAGCTAGCATAGATGGGCTACTTCAGCCAAGTACCAGTGTATATTAAATTCTATGGAGCTGTAACCACACTTATCAGGAGCTACATTGATTAAGGTGTATCTTTATAGGCTGCGCGTTGGACTATAGGCAATCACTGTTAAATGTACACATTCACTTAGCAAAGACTTTCATTTTACTAGGGCACAACAATTGCAATTAACTAGAACAGTCTACATAATTAAGTTTGTGATAGTTTTGTTTTGCTATATTTTGGGAGGGAGAGAAGAGGTGATTTTAATACCAAAAAACCTTTGACACAATCTGATCCCAGTGAAAAATATCTCATCTTCATCCGGTGCAGGTTTTCCCAAATATTTGGGCACTTTCCCATTGAAAGCTAATAACATTCCAGTTTATGGATTTGTGTAATTAAGTATAGAGCTGTTTCTCTAATAGATTGTAATGTATTTTTATAACTAATATTAAATAACTAAACAGAAAGGGTGGTGAGTCACATTCTAGTTTCTAAGAGGCAATTAGTTTCATCTATTTAGAAATCTCATCTAAGCTTTCCAAAAGATTAAATCTTAGTATCTAATCTTCGGCCATGATTGTAATGTTTTAAATTCACCAGTATTCACTCTATGAACTCAGAAAAGACTAAGGGGGAGGAAGCTTAAGGTCCTTCACCATCAGTTTGCTTCCAAACACCACTTACTATTTGCTCAAAAAAAAAATACTGGCAAATGAGTTTGTTCTGTGAAGCTTCTTGTAGCTCAACTGAATTCACAAGGGTCAAGAATAAATGGGTTTTTTTAAGCAACTCAGAATATCTTAGTGCAGAAACAGTTTAGTTGTACTCTAGTATTTGTTGTAGATAACTAAGAACCAACAAAATTGTACGCAGAAAGGATGCAAGATTTAAAATTCAAGAAAAGGTTGCCTTCACTGAACTAAATGGGGCAAAAAGACCATGCTGTTTGTTTCAAATGAAGGGTGCTGGATTTATGCTCAGACTGTGTTGTTTTCCTTGGAGGGAAAACATAAAAGGGTAGCACTTTTCTTTATTTTGACTGAGGCATTTTACCATCTGCTTTAAGGGATCCTATTTTCATCTATAACCTCAGTTATTTCAAGTTAATATCTGTCTTCTAGTGTCATGTCTGAAATAAGATAGTAATGTTTGGAAAGTGAAATTTCAGTTTTAGAACTTTTTAGCGAAAAATAAACAATGGCAAAACAGCAAATGAGTTCTCTGTGAGGTGCTACTGTCAATGAAGAAATAGTGTGTCATTCTGATTGCTTCATTCAATTCATGCAGCTATGTAAAAAATTGATTGGATGTGAGCTTCTTCTGATTTGAGACTAAGTACTCCTTTAGAGCACCTTGGCAACATAATTAACTCTGCCTTGATGAAAAATGGCCCCTTACTCTTTCTTACATGCAATATACAAAATACTATGTATTTCAAACAATGAAAAGCAAATGATTTTCATAAATCCATATGCAAAAGGACTTAAAATGAGAGAAATGCATTTTAAGATATAATGTGTCTTTTTCCTGTTACCCAGATCCTGTGGGTATAGAGTTCAAATGCATTTTTTAATACCTGAAGTTAAACTACACTTCAGTGAAAACTTTGAAGGCTTTGAAGAGAGAATGCACAGTTTTTATCCTTTTCATCCCAGATAGAGAACTAAATCAGGTTTTAACTAAAGAGAAAGCATAACCTGATTGCTATGGTTACCTGTCTATATTAGGCCTATCCCTAACTGAATCATTAAGATTAATTTTGATAACATTACATGCCGATTTGACAACTCCTTGTGTTACTTCAGCAATAATAAAAAACATAAAGGTGAATGACATCTGACATTATACCTAATTGTTGCCTCTTTTATATTGACAGATTGTTCCTAATGATGATGCAATATTACATAAATCTTTATGATTGCCTTCAATATTCTCATATTGATCTTTCAAAAAATTGGAAAGACTTTAGAGCAAGCAGACTGAACACAATAAGGGCATGAACTTTGATTAACCAGCTTGCATAGTATGTAGCACACAGCAGTTTTGGGCTCCAACCAACACATGCTTCTTATTTCACCCAGAGAAGCAGAACACCCCAAAATAAATGAAAATAAAATAGTATATTACATCATCACTTAATTTAATTGATCTTCTAGTATTCACATTAAAATACTCATTTTTTTATAATATATATCCTCAAAAGGGCAAAATTTGGCTTGTAGTAATTAAGACAATTTAAAAGTAGTTCTCCTCATCTATACTTTTTATTTCATTACTAGAAGAAAAATTGGCAGTAAGAGATATCAAAACATAATTCTTAGACAAGTAGCTTATGTAATCATGAATCATTCATTAATTGTATTACTTTGTAGGGCTACTCAGACTCTTGAATCCTTCTGTGGAGTACAGTCTAAAGAAATGTTCAGTGTTCAATTTTTTCAGTAGAAAAAGTGTTTGCTCGGCAGAATTAGCATAGCACTAAACATAGGTGGGAGAGAGGGAAATAAGTATCACATCATTCAAGCTCCAGTCCTTCCCCTGTATGAAGGGAAATTCCAGTACTCACAAAGGCACATAAAATTCATAATTCTCACCAGGGTGGGTGGGAGTTGAGTATGTAAAGGTTGAGATTACTTAAATCGGAAAGGAAAAATAGCTTCCATAAGATTGAGAATGTGAGAGCAGGTTAACTGGGTCTTTTTTGGGTCCACACCCCAACCTGACAGCAAAATGTGTTGGACAGCAGGAGACAGAGCTCCTCCTGCCAGACTGTTAGGCTACAGCACCATTATCCTTTTCCTTGTCCTGTATTGGAGGTACTGCTGGAACTGTGGGTTTCAGCTCAGGTTTATGTCATTGATCATACCAAGCCTGTGCACAAACAGCTTGCCCAAAGGTATACGTTTGCTCTGGATGAGGTATGAGCTTATTTATCGAATTGGCCATGAGGCAATACAAAGTTTTTATTAACTTTAAGCTTCCACGCTAGCTTTGTCACAGCTGGAGCGGCACTGTTTTATCTAGAGTGAAGCTAGACAGGTCAAAATGTAGCTATCTCACTAACAGAAATTTCAAATGGTAAAATGTGCCTAGTACACTACACTGTGTGACCAGAGGACTTGTTCATTTTTTTTCCTCCATAACATGTAGAGTTATTGTGCTATTGAGCAGTGGCCTACGAACTAGTGACTTCCAGTCCCAATAACAGCTCTGATTCAGGAAACACTTATTTCCAATGAATCAGTCATCAATCACAGCATTATCTCAGAAAACCTTAACTAAATCTAGCCTTAGGCTACAGTTAACCCCAGTCTGGGATCAGATAACTTCTTCGCAAAACAGATGTTGTGTATCCAGTAGCTGCAGCCACAGTCTACTTCTCTGCTGGATACTGATGGTTATTGCACTTTTTCCCACAAATGGGAAGGTAGGCCAATTGTTATCCTTCTAGCAGCTTTCAGAGGATAGCACTTAAATACAGACTTACATATCAAATAACCTGTGAGGATTTTACTGACAACTTCCTCTTTTTGAAGGGTTGTCTATAATGTCAAGACACATAACTGAGCTAAACAGGAAGTATATATGCTTGAAAAATAAATCAGAATGATATTTTTTAATATCTGGGAAAACTTTTGAAATACCAGATGATCCTTCTAATACTTAGATGGGGCTTGCTAAAAATAGTTCTGAGTAGGGTTTGTTCATTCTTAGAATGAAGACAGGTTCCCAAAACCAATCAGAGCTAAAATGTCTTATGTTTCCAGTGCACTGTAAGTCTGAGGATTGTACAGATGTCCCCTCTGTTTAACAAGTCTGTATCACTGTTTGAACAGGGATCATTAAGGCTGTACCAGACTGTACTGTAGAACTGTATAGCATTCTCTGTGTACCTATAGTTCACACCTGTGTGCATGATGGGGAGAAAATTCCTTTAAATTTGTTAATGCATAAGAGTTCGATTTCATAAGAAATTTGATTGCATAAGAAAATAGGGGCCCTGTTCTTCAAAGTGACAGCGTGACATCACTTCCCAAGGATGTTAGCACTAAAGCATACTCATTAGCTCTGAACAAAGAGCGGACGGCCTTTGGAGTATGAGATGCCTATTTGGAAACAAATTGTGAGCAGGGCTAAAAAGAATAGAGGGCCAAAAGAAAAAGAAATAGATAGAGTAAACTGGCATATCTGCTGTGTAGTGAGCTCTCTATTAACAGAGTCCTGACCAGCAGAGCTATGCAGGGTAAGGATAGATTGCAAATAGAAAGGGACTTGAAAAGACTATCGCCATGAATTGAACAAAAATGCTTTATGCAAGCAAGTTTCAAGCTATGCTCTGGAACAGATTTGAATTCTTTGAAGAATGTCATATTTTCATTGGAAACCACTTATTTATGGTTTTGTTAACACTTAAATGAGTCAGAAATGTCTTTCACGTATCACTCAAAAAAAAAAAAAAAAACCAACACATTTTGAAATGAGATTTACAACTAGATCTGTAAAAATGTGGACAACTTATTAATTGTTCTACACATTTAATGTTAAACCTATGCTTTTCCTTGTACTAAATTTCATTTTGGGTTAACTCTAAAAAAAATTAAGATCAAAGACTAGATTAACTTCATCTGGTTGTTAGCAACAATACAGATAAGAAAAAGGGCAGTTCTAATAGAGAGGGACTAGTACCCTGAAAAGTAACAAGACTTACTCAGTGTATTTATTAATTACATGGAAAATGTTGATCAATGAGGTGACAAAAGCTGCAAATTCTATTAAGTCATTTCAGTTTTATGAAGCACTTTGGAGTGTATTAACCAAAGTAGTTATTTAGGTAATGTGGTGAGAAGAAAGAGGATAGCAGCAGACATCAAGATAAGCTTTCCAAACTATGTGAGAATAGTTAACAGTAGAGACTACTCCATCTAATTCCTAGTAACACTCCTGTAGCTAGTTCTACCACCTCTCTACTGCAGCGAAAAGAGCCTATGTTTTAAGCCTTCTTTTCCACAGATTTGAATTACAAAGTAGTCACAACACAACACAGCTTTTGATGTGCTCTTCTTATTGATTCCTATTAGATTGACAGTAACTTAAGCCCTACCTATAGATAAGTGGTTCAGTTTTTGTTAATTACATGTTTTGACCTTGGTTTTCTTCCTATGTGGGATTCTGAACAATATAAGATCTGCTTAAGAGATGGATACCTGCAAACAACTACAGTTGCTTGATCAATGTCAAAGAGTACCATTCTTGTCTGAAAAAGAAAACATACTCCTTTTATCTGGAAGATCTCTGATGCTGGTTAAAGGCCAAATTATTTTTTATATAAGCAAAAATAGTGTTATTCTCTCCTAATTATCTGATATAGCGCAATAAAACTCTAAATTCTAGTGGAACTTGTGGTTCCTGCCCTCTACTGAGTTGTCCTCAATAAAGCACTGTGTAAGAAATTATTCCAAGGCAGTATTCAGATCTGCTATTGTTGTGGTTTGACCCAGCAGATAGCTAAGTCCCACACAGTTGTTCGCTCACCCTCACCCTTCCCAAGTGGGATGGGGAAGAGAATTAAGGAAAAAGTACAGTAGAACTCATGCTTTGAGATAAAAGCTATTTTACTAAGACAGCAGAGAAAATAAAAGAAATAACAGTACATACTTATATAAGAAAAATCAGATGATACACAAAGCGAGGGACCGACAACCGATACCCAGCCAGCCAGCAGCCCCTCCATCCGAGACACCCTTCTATAAAAATCACATGCTGTGATATGGCGTGGAGTAGTTCTTTGGTCAGTTTGGGTCAGCTGCCCTGGTCCTATTCCCTCCCAGTTCCTGGCTGCTCATGCCTCCTAACTGCTTCACTGAGGAACAGAATATGTCCTTGGCTGTATTCAACACTGCCAGGTATTATCAGTTTTGTTTTCCTTCTGGGACCAAAACATAGCTTCATACCAGACACTACGAGAGAAATAACTTCTGTTAGAAACTAAGACAGCTATTGAATGCGAGTTTCTCTCATGGCTACCTAATGAAAAAAAAGCTTGCTGCCACAGAGTAGATAAAGCATTTCTCATAAGACTGAAACCTGTATAAAATACTTACCCAGCATTCTCTGTTCCCTTAAGTAGAGATCCTGTATTAGGATAGGTATTTTTTCCCTCATTATTTTTCATCCTATAGATGAGATTATTAATATTAATGCAAAAAAACCTAGCAACTTGTGGTTTAGCCCAGCATACAGTTGAACACCACAAAGACATTTGTTCATTTATCCCCAAATGGGATGAAGAAGAGAACTGTAAACAAAATAGACCTCCTGGGTTAAGATAAAAATTATTTACTGAGACAGAAGAGGAAAATGAAAACAAATATGCAATGACAACAACATATATAACCACATAAAAATTACTTGCCACCTGACACCCAGTGACAAATGAACTACTGATAGCCAATAGCAACATAAGGTCTCAACACCCAGCAACCCCAAGCCACAACTGGCCCCCAGGCAACTGCCCCTAGCTTTATACCTTTCACATGGTTATGGAATAACCTTTTGCCTAATTCCAACTGCCAGTCCTGGCTCTGCCCCACCCCAGCTCCTGTTGCTGCCCTATAAAGGCAGCAGCTCTGGCCTAGGTGCACTTCCATCACTCAGTAGCACTGTTTCAGCTGGAAATAGGGCACTACTAATTAAAATAATAAGGCTGCTTTCCTAAATGGTAATGTGTCCCTTTTAAAAGAATAGAGTAACTCTCTTTGAGAAAAAGATAGAATTGTTATTCTTTTCAAGAAATGTCAGTTTGATTCATTAAGATCAATATTTACTTCATTCTCTGCAGTTATTACATTCAGGAAGGGTGTATGGCATTGTTTTGCCATATCAACAAAAGCATAGTCTACAAAACTACACAAGTTTAAACTAGGAGGTATAACTGACAGCTCTCTTACTTTGACAGTCACAGATCTGATTGGAAGGCTTGACCAGTAATATGGAGAACACAAGTTGATAGATGTAACTAGCTGCTCTGAAGTGCTAGTAAATGAGGAATCTAAGTTACGTATTCATGTAGACCTAACTTATCTTGTTGAATCAGCCCAGATCACTAAAGTTTAAAGAAGAATATATGAAATGCATGAAGAGTACGCAAAGCCATTCAACTCAGTGAATTCATTGTTTGCTAAAATTATTTCTGAGACTTTCAGATATTGTGCTCTGTTGCAAACTTGAAGAAAGAGTTATGGGACTGTAAGGCTTCTCCTAGTGGTAACTCTACAACTCTTAACACAGATTCTATTCATATGGGTTACTACACTTTAGGACACCAAGCTAAAAATCACTGACACATTCTGTAGTAAATTTTGTGTGGAACTCAACTCAGCATTCAGAGATGGACAGGGGTTTCAGTCTGTATAAAAATAATTTTCAGGTTTTAAAACCATCTTTTCAAAATTTAGGCTTTTCATTCCTGTCCAACTGATTCAAATAGGTTAAAAATGTTTACCTTTTCTTAATGCAAACACGGAAAAACAAGATAATGGCTTTTGTATGTAAATGAGAGAAGATACTTCTATCTTCCTTGTACAACCTCTATTCACACCAGTCCTCCTAACTCCACCACTCTCCTCATATAGACCAGTGGGTGGACAGGCCAAACCCAACTGCTTACGTCAGTGCAACTTGACCTGCCATTTACAAAAGATGAAATAATTCAGCAGCACTGATGAGCTCCCTCCCCTTGCTTTTCCTTGCCAGCAAAGAGGAACTCAGAGGTTGAGATGGGACTTTCAGTCACAATCCAGATCTTTTCTGCTATTGCAACAAAGCATTCCACACTATCTATTAAGCAGGTTACTCACTGTAAACTCTTAAGTAAATTGGAATGTTTATTCTCACTTTCAGATATGGAGGGATTTACTAATACCACAACAAGTACTTTTATGAACATTTGTTGCGAATTGCACACGGTTAGGCTTGCTCTAGTTTGAATTTTCTAAGTAAATTGGAATGTTTATTTTCACTTTCAGATATGGAGGGATTTACTAATACCACAACAAGTACTTTTATGAACATTTGTTGCAAAACACATGCACTGAGGCTTGCTCTAGTTTGAATTTTCTATAAAGAAATCACTAACTATATCTCATATATATTTTCATCTCAAATGCATTCTTGGATTACATAAAAGATGTACCTAAATGCTAAAAATAATGAGATTTACTTTTTTATGTGCTACTCTTCCTGGAAAATAAAACAGTTACATTTAAATGATACAACAGAGGGATAAGTTATCCAAAGTATAAAAAAATGTGCCTAGTAAAATTTATTTTCAATTTCTAGTAAAAATGGTGTGTGGCTTTCATTGTAGATTAGGCTCTTGAAGAGAAATATCCTTTCTGAATATCAATAAAAAGGTATTCTTCCCTGCTGCCCTGTGCAATGTCTTCCTATTTTAGGTGTGTTCAGGCCTCACTGTCTCTTGATTCATTACTGGTATTTGATGTCAAATATTATTCATCGTACTCACTGGAGAAGAGATTATTCCAGTGAGTGATACAGAGCATATAAAGTTAGCTACCAACACTTTATCAAAACCTAGAGAAGTTAAACTCCATGTGAAGACTGTCCTGCCCAGACAAAATTCTACAGGTGTTTGCCACAAAGACACAAGGCTCAAGAAATGGGATTAGAACCACTTTATCTACTTGATTCTTACCAACGAATTGAACTGAGATTAAGAACATTCCAGAGTGCTGGTTGCATCGTTGTATAAGGCAATCTTAAAATTTATGCATAAAATGTATGCATAGGGGCAACTACAAGATTTCCTATCAGAATTTTCAGCCAAGTATGTAGATTAGATAATGTTCTGGATAGTATTTAGGGAAAGGGAAAGAGAGAAATATTTTCCACTGACACTAGGCAGACAGACATTTTAGAGAGTAGTTTTTCTTTCATATATATATAATACTTTGGCTGCAGTGTTTGTATTACTTTTTCTTAGAATAGAGTGCTGTCATTACTCACTGCAAAATCTGAATCCTTCTTGCATAAAACAGTTTAGTAATAACTCTTCCAGACTTCAGAGTTTGGATCACTTACATTTTTAGTATCCAAAAAGTCAGAGCTGGAATAGTCAGGGAACAGCTGCCTGGTTCAAATATTTTAAATAAAGATCAAATGAATTTATTAATTTACAAATGACACTAATTAATTCACAATCAGTGAACTATAAGTTGAGGATCAATATGGGCAAAAAAAAAAAAAGCAACAACACTAGACACTTAGAAAATGTTAATAAACACCTATAAATTTCTAAACTCCCTGTTATAGCTGATTTCAAAAAGTTTAGTTGCTCACACACATACATGTGCCCTGCAAGCACCCTCCCATCTCTTCTGGGAACACAGGCTACTGCATTTCCACAAAACTCTGGTTAGAAACATGGATGCTTGGGCTTTGTGAGCTCCCATATTGCTCCCTATAACCCACTAATACACACGTTCATAAGAAAGCACCCCTCTAGCTCACACACACATATATTCAAGGTCAGGGTCCCAAGTGGCACCCACCAAGCTGTCAGTCCTATCCATAGGCAGATTTCTCATGTAGCTACTTTGACTCAGGCAGAGATTGGAAGGTGACTTCAGGCAGAATTGAATCAGGTTTTCACTAATGCTGCCTCCAATCCAAGGCATCACCGCACTGTTACACATTTTCATTCTTCTTTTATACTTCTGTTCACACTAACTCTTTCTCTGTTTCAAAAGTTCCCTTGTAGTTTCCTGATTGCTTTTCAGTCTCATTGGTGGTCATCATCTCCTGTTCATCTTCTGAGGCAAATGCCCTCTCTGATAGATTTGGGTCTGTTCATACATTTCTGTTCTAAGAACTCTTGTTATACAGACCATGCTGCCAAAGGTACACTTTCCAGTACTTCCAGAGAGTTCACTCACTGTTGCTCATTTGCTTGCATCAGGATGATTTGGTACTTCGCATTTTTTTCAGAAAAAAATATGAGTAGAAGCCAGCCACCAGCCATAAAAAAGGTGTCCCCAGAAAAGACAAGCAGACTTTGACCTGTGCTAAAAATGGTTCCACAAGGTTCTAATATAATTATTTCTAAAAATGTATTACATTCTTGGCTCCCCTTTGTGAGTGTATATATATTTATACACATATATACACACATATACATGCACACACACACACAATAAAGTACACACTATTTCTTCATTTGTGTTGCTTATCTCCACATAAAAGACAATATGTTTTGAAGTTAATATCTGTGTCATTGATGGTCTGATTTCTGAGACATCAGATGGGGCCAGACTGTGCAGTGGTGCCCAGTGACAACATAGGAGGCAATGGGCACCAACAGAAGCACAGGAGGTTCCATCTGAATGTCTTTACTGTGAGGGTAGCAGAGCACTGGAACAAGATGCCCAGAGACTTTGTGGCATCTCCTTCTCTGGAGATATTCAAAACCCACCTGGGCGCTTTCCTGTGCAACCTATTCTAGGTAACCTGATTTAGCAGGGAGTTGGATGAGATGATCTCCAGAGGTCCCTTCCAACCCCTGTGGTTCTGTAAATGAGACTGTTGTTTGCTATATTTAATATCTCAAAACTTACCTTCATATACATCTAATATTCAAAACCTACCTGGACATGATTCTGTGCAACATGCTCTAGATGTCCCTGCTTGAGCAGGGAGGTTGAGCAGCTGATCTCCAGAGGTCTCTTCCAACCTCAACCATTCTGTCTGTGACTCTGTGTGTGATTATTACAAGCTTCAAAAATAACTGTAGAATTGCCTTGTGTTGGTTTCCACCAACTAGATATAATTCAGTAAATGAACCCTGGGGTACATTAGATTTTAGCTCATTGTCTGTGAGACAAAAAATGGCATTTTGATTCCTTATTGATAACTCCATACTTTGTTGAGAATTATGAAAAATACAGTACTATAAATTAGCTTTAATCAATGAAGTGGAACAGCAGGTGACAGGATGCACATTAAGGTGTCACTCCTTCATTTAATACATATGTATGATCATTTATATTCCAATTCTTTTTGCAGACAGACAAAATTTCTCAGATTTTGCAGATATTGTACTATTTATCGACATATAAAGACTCTTCAGGGATAAAAGACTTTCAGTAAATGCTTGTTGATCAATGCTCTCTAGCTGCCCAGCTGATAATGCTCATCTTCTCTCATCGCTCTGTCTGAGTCAGATTGATCTGCAATTCATTGGTTGTTTATTTATTTTTCTTTTCTCTGCAATTTTCATTTTCTTTTCTACACGCAATTGAATTTAAACCTATGAGTGTTTAAATTGGACTTGTAAGACCCTAACCTTTCACTATTGATATGGACAGTATTTGCCATTTATCTCTTGTGCATGTCCTAAATGTATCTTATCAATCTTACTTAAGATACTGACTTTATATTTTGGAAAGTATTTGAGGACTCTCAGTGCAAAAGGTCAATATGAAAATGTTACCATGTCGGACATCTCAGTCACAGATGTTGAAAACAAATTGTACTACAATATGTCTGTCTTGAACTACTGTTTACATCTCTAAAGATGTGTAAGTATTTACAAAACATATGGAACCTTTAAAATCTTGATTTCTGGTCACCATAAAAGGAATAGTCCATTTAAACCGTGGTCAGTCACACTTTCCTGTATAAGAAACTGAACATTCCTCTCAGCAAGGTGCACCAATTCCCAGATGGGTATAGACGTTCTTTACAACCAAGGAACATTCTTTTTGTTAACACATTGAAAATATTATTACACAGAAGAAAATTTCTGTAATATTCCCTTCTGCTTCAAGGATTTGTTTGATTGTGTCAATAGCAAGAAAACTTGTAGTTTTCTCTAAGTACCACAGTAATGTTTTGTATCATAAATAAAAAGGAACAATTTTCATGATATCCTTAAACACAGATTGCAGCAGAATCTATTCCTCATTACAGTCTCTAATGACTTTTTTTTCTCACGGAATTTATACTTCTAGAAGAACGGTGACACCTATGCTTATACCTACTTCTGTCTCTCCTATATCTTATTTTCATCCCCTTTGAGTTGTTGCAGTTGTGTTTAATACTGAAAAAAATTATTGTGCAGTTTCATTTATGTAGTATGTAAGATGTAACAAGGCAACTTAATCATGCACTTCCCAGGACATGCACACAATATTCTGTCTCTAAGACCTCTTCATTTTCCCCAGCTCTATATTTTTTATAGTACAAAAAAAAAAAAAA
>WBMW01002235.1:464780-502149 GCA_013396635.1 Penelope pileata
TGCATTCCAGAGAACTTGTGAAAAATACAGACTATATTAAAAAGAACAGTACTATTTTCAGTTTTCTAAACTTAGTATGTAGGTAGTAGTGTATTTTAATGCTGAAAGAAAATGCAGTTATAAGCCCAAAAATTTTTACGGTGCAATAAACACTTCCATGATATTAGGTCAAACAGCATAAGTTACATGACCAAAATGCAAAATTGTCAGTCTTATTTAATAAAATTCTGTAGAGTAACTTTAGATTAGCCAGCCTCAAATTGGTTCCATAGAACGGAATAGGCCCTTGAACACTTCCAAAGACCAGCATTCATTTTCATCGGGAAAATCAAATTTCTTCTTAGTGATCCTCTGAAATCCATTTTCAGTAAAAATAATATCTTAGCTCTCCTTCAATCAGTATGTCCTAAAAGTAAACAAGTCTTTATCTGACTAGAATATTTTTATACAGTTGCAAATATATGAACACTAATCTGCTTCTCCAGAAATTAGCATATGTGTCTGATTCCTTATGCAGAAGCTATCAAAATACCTTTCAGAGGAAATTTTAAAATAAATTATCTTCTACTGTGGTCTGTTTTGCACTTAATATTGAATAATGTGCATATTTAACCTTTATTTTGTGTCTATTAAGTTTTCTAGAAAGAATTGAGATGAGCAACAGGATAGACAAAAATGCCATCCTATTGGGATAATCAAGTACTATTTTACATGATGTTTACCCAGATACAAAAGATGGAGAATAGGGAACTTTTTGTGGGACCAGCAAATGTTTCTCATAGTGAAAGTGCATTTAATTTATAAAAATGCATAAATGTTCCAACATTCCTGTCTTACAAATTGTCAAAATATTACAAAACAAAAGGAACAGTGGAAATAAACCATGACAATGACAAGGAATAGCAAAGTAGATCAGCTTAACTTTTTCATTTCTGTTAAAAAATGTATTTAAAAACATTTAAGTACTTCGCATACTGAGAGGTTGTACATTAATGCACCCAACATGGTTCTTTTGCAGATAAAGACTTGGAATTTTTTCATATGGCTTTTCATTTTTGTATGGCTGTCCTCCTTCTCAGGTACAGACATAAGATTATTTTTAGTTTCACTCATTTTAAAAGTAAAAATAATAAAAAAAAAAAAGGAGTCTTTATGAGCACAATAATTAGAGTAAATCTTAATCTAAAAATGTCCAGAAGAAAAAGATGAATACTAAACTTTGAATCTTTTTAATAATAAAATATATACCTGCTTGTTATGGGGATTGTTTTCAATTCAGATTTACTTTGCAGAAGTGGTCTGGGAACAAGGAAATGTGATATCCTTAATCTCTTTTTTTTAAAATTCAAATTTCAGTTTCATAGGGACACTCCAAAATGGATACCAAACCCCTTTAATCTACATGCTTTCTCCTTCCTCTCCTAATTTATCATGCTTTAAATTCACAAATTCAAGACGAAAGTGAGAGCAAGCATTTTTTGTAAAGCTGTTATATCTCTTTTGTAGTAGACTGTTATAATTCCTGACACAATGCTTTGTAGAGATATTTAAGCAATCACAAATAGCAAAAGCGCTATAACTGTTCACTGCAATACCTCAACTAATATAACTACATTACTTCCCCTACTGTGTCACAAAACAGTACCAATGCATTGTATAAATATATCCAAGTTTAACACAGAAAATTCCAGCTAATCTAAAATAAATGGAATATTTCTAATCAAATAGACTAGTGCAAGGCTTTCATGCGTAGACTGCACAGTCCTTGATATCCTTCAAGACTGAAAATTAAACTTCTAATAACATCAGCTCAGAATTTTTCCTTTATTCAGTATGAATTAGCCTGCATGGGGGACAACTCAAAGCCAAACCAGGAACATCTACAGAAACCAGTCATTTCTAGGGCATAAGCTAAAGTAATTGTACACAATTTTACAAGATACAATTCCATTTGCATTCTTACTTTCAGCTATTCAGTGTTTTTAGCCTGCACAAAACAGCCTGTCTGATGATCCATTCTAGATATAATGTAAAACAAAATACATACCCAAATCTGAGGAATTTTGCCCATAACGAAGCAGACATTTTTGTTGTTTTATAATTTAAGGTTTAAAAAGAAGAAACTAAAGAAAATGTTTTTAACCTCCAGAAAAATAAATATATTATTGGATGAGAAATACAGACATTCTGAATGGAAATTATAGGGGCTTTCATGAAAGATAATGGAAAAAAATCCTGTTATAAGTACATTATTTTCTTAGTGTTCCCACATAGGGTGAATTGTACTGAAAATTCCTCTCTTCGAAATCTCAGCAATGGCACCTGTAGCATTTATTTTCTAGTTTAAACCAAACAATAGGAATATTAAATTACAAACTCAGTGTCTGTCTACCTTCAATGATAATAATAATAATAGTCCTTCATAGAGCTAATACTACTCTTTTTTGGTCCTTAGGCACATAAAACTTCTCTTGACTCATAAACTTATCCACTTTTTATGCAAAGACTGAGAGAGAAAAGAAAATATTATCTTAAGTTTGTTAATGCATTGTTAAACATAATTTTGTTGGTTAAGAAAAAAATAAATTAGCTAGTGGCACACTTGCATTCTTCATCTCACCAAGTAAAATAAAAATATATGCAATCTGTGGGTTGCATTCTCCAAAGAAGCTCTCTTTTTTAACAGTTTTTAAACTCACACCAGTTTTCTTTGTATAATGAGCACAAAATTATATCCTTTAAAGCACTGTGTGAAAGATTTGTAAGCTTTAAGTAATGGAAGTACTGCTTATTGAATATTTAGAGTAAAATAAATGTGATATGACCTTATCATAAAAAATCTATTTTTCTTGTAATTGAAGGAGTTCTTTGTTAAAATTCTTCCTTTATTTGGCTAGAGATGCATATGTGATGAAAATGCCAAAGGTTTCATGTCAATTATTCAATTTCTCACTCAGAATGACTGCTTCTGTGCGTCAATGACCATCTGAATATTGTCCCTGGCCTCAAAATCATCTCGAGGAATGGTGGCATCAGTTGCAATTTTTGTGAGCTGACAGAGACAAGGTAAGTAATAACTGTTTACACCCAAATAATACATAATAATAAAAAAATAGCATTTTATCAGATGTCCCAATGATTCAAAAAAGCAAAAGAACCTGCTTCATTCTGCCTTCTGGTTAGGATTGTGTCAGCAGCATGACTCATTTATAGTGCTTTGGGACTATCATAATTTGTGTAATTCTAAATGCAGACTGCTCCTTAACCTTCCCTTGCAATCATGCCTGTGGACTATTCTTCATTTGCTTATAGCTGGTCTTTGTACTTTAGTTTAAAATATGCAATGGTATTATCAGGTATAAGATACCATTTTCAAATCAGCTCTCCTAACCAAGACAGAGTTTCACAAAATGCCTTGAGGAGAGACAGAAGTGGTCACCTTTGGTAGTCTCAGTTCTATGCTCAAGTGCTGATGTCGTGAACTTCCAGTGTTACTCTCTCATAGCAATTCCCATTGCTATGTTTTGAGAAACCCGTAACAGTGAAGAACGCAAGTTAGATAACGCTATTAGAAGCAGTAAGTCTTAAACACAGAAGGGGGCAAATCTGGGGTGAGTGACTAAACTAGGATACGTAGCTTACAGGGACTATAGAAAAGAAAGATGTTTCATGAGGTAAGATTATGTGTTTAATTTTTCAATTTTTCTCTGGAGAAATTTTTCTGAATTCTTTATGTTTAATGAAATATTAGTATTACAGATTTCTGAAAAAAAAAAATCTGTGCAAAGAGAATGAATTAGTCTAAATCACCATCACCAGAAAATAAAGCTAAAGAGAAAACTTGTCATAGCAGCACATGTGAATTCTAGCAGAAGAGGATAATAGGAGACAGCGGAGCTATGAACAGAAAACTATTCAGCAAGGCCAAATATCATTGAAAGACCACCTATTCTCAGTGGTTTGTGAACCAAGGAAATTTTGCAGACATTTGATATACAGAGTGTTTTCAATTTTGGCACAGGAGATATGCATGGGACTTGGGAAGCAAAAAAAATTGGTACTAAACCACATCAAGACTGAAACTGCTGCTAGCAAACCTCTGCTTATTTCTGGCATATGAAAATCATCTACTATGGTTGTTAGACACTGTCTGGTGGAAACTAATGATATAAAATCCCACCAAATTCTTCTCCTCTTCCTTCCTTAACTAACCCAGCTAACCAACTTTACTTCCTTCAAATCAGTGTGAAGATGGCAATAATAAGACTAAAAATGTTATGAACAGGAATTTTAAACCAGGATTTATAACTACAGGCCGAGCAATTATTGTGGGTAGCTTGAGAGTTAGGTGATATGATCACGCTGAGCTGAGGAGACTTTAATCCTGGTAACGTACAGTGGCAACATATTGAGGAAATCGTGACCTTTTTTATCTATAAAACATTCTTCTTTATTTAAAATTTTCTGTAGACAGAGGTATCCCTGAACAACTTTGTTATGAAAATTTACTATTACGTGATCTATATTTTATTTCCTATAGAATATCACAACCAAATTTATGTAAATATTCCATAAGAGTCTACTGAGAACCGCAAGGTACTGAGTTAACAACTATCGTAGGTAAAATCCGATGCTGTGAGGTAAAGTCTCACCAAGACATTTCTTTTTGTGCAGACTGTACAAGAGAGCACAGCAGAGCTTCTTCATTCAGTAATTTTCCCTGCATGGAAGCAATGGAGGATAGCTAAAAGGTGTTATTTGCCTTAGAAAATCTCTATTTATTGTCTTTTATATGATTGTTTCCTGCAGTTACAGCAAGATGCTGTATTTATCCTAGCGACATTTATGCATTGACATTATGCACTTTGAAGATTCCTAATAACTTGATTGTTGTTAGGAGGAAAGAATGTTTGGTGATTTTCTATGTCCCTTAACTGAAGTGCAATATTTTATATGAGGATGTTTATTAGCCTTTATTTGGTTTACTGAGGTCAGAGTTAGACCAATTAACCTTTGAATTTTGGACTAATAAAACAGATTATACAGACAACAACCTCCTATTTCTAACTTCAGGAAATTATCTGACTGTATCAAGCCATTGAATACAGTGTCTTCTGTAGTGTACAATACCATGATTGTACTTTGGGCCTAACACCAAAGAAAAAGTGTATTATTTTATCAAGACTGAGACATGTTAGCCTTGGTTAAATTCCACAAAATGGTAATTTTAGGACTATGGACAAATCAGTCATTTTAGGACTCCAAAATACTTTCATTTTAGTTCATGCCAGTCATCCAAGGAATTGTCAGTGTTCTTGTTGAAGGGATAAAGAGGAAACAAAAACATACTTTTCCTTTTACTTTTTTTACTTTTCCTTTACTTTTTTTTAAAAAAAAGTAATAAGGTGTGGAAAGGGTTTCTTCATTCACTGAGGAACAAAAAAAATGCAGAAATAATCTAAAAAAATTAAATCATAAAAACAGCACAAAATAAAAAATCATTTCTCAAACTTCTACTCTTAAAATGCTCTGCTTAAGTAATGGCACTGTGAATACCAAAATCTCACTGTAGATATCTTCCTAGTAAAACAGTCTTACTGCTAAGGGTGAGAAGACAGAATAAAACTATATTGTGAAACAGTATGCTTTTCTCTGAGTTCAGGGACTCCAGTGGCTACCAAAATTATCTGTAGCGCAGTACTTCTCCTACTAAAGAAAGTCTTTTTTTAAATATTTTTTTCTGTAGTATTTCTAAAATTAAATTATCTCCTAGGTATGATGCACTGGAAAAGAAAAAATTCAGCAGGCTTAATTTTCTGTTGTCTTGTAAATCATGTTGTCCTGTTTTTGAATGGTATCTTAATATTTATTTTAATAGAAATACAGAATATTAATAAATTGATTCTATTTTAGTATAAAATTTTACATACACTTTATTTTTCATTGTCATCACGGCAATGAGAAATAAGAGTCTAAATTAGAAACTGAGATATAAAACAACTTCAATTTACTTCAGCTTCACCTTAATGCCATCATCTCTCAGCTTCATCAATTTCCTTTTCAAATTCACCTTCAAGTTGTTTTGAAGGAATAAAAATAGTGCTATTTTTATTTTCTATCTGCTTACAGCAAAGTAAGAGATGCCTGAACAACTGATAGATGTGTTTTTTCCATAGCTCTTTAGCAGTTCAGAGTGAGGCATCTCTGATTCATGAACTATTCAGCCATTTTAGCCTGCTAGTGTGTCCAAGTTAATGAGTCTCATGGAAAATAGCTTAGCTGAAGTATGGAATTTTACTAAACAAACAGCTTCCAGACTGCAGATTGTTTAACTCGAACTGGCTAGATACTCACTCCAATTCGTACTAAGAATAATCTCTTCTAGTATAGGAGTAATTTCACAAGAATTGGTGTATGAATCATTGTCAGTCTGTCTTACCAAATCTCTTATTCCTTATAAAAAGACATAGCTTTTTTTAACCTAAAATTTATGCAAAATTATATTTAAAAAATTTCAAAATTTAGTAAATCACTGCTGAAGTTTCTCTAATCCTCAATTAACTTTCATGTGACTAATTCCTTCAAAAAAAAATTAAAGCTGTACATAATAATCAGATAAATTAATTTTCCTTCCAGAAATACCATGCACTGGGACTGGTAATCCCAGGCTGGGAAGAACTGGTGTTCTGGGTCATGGGCAGGGTAGCAGGGCCAGAAAGGGCTGGGAGTGCCCTCAGGGCCCTGAGAGAAGAAAATGAAAAGGACATGGTGAAACAGAGTGCCAGATTGGTGACTGTAAATTAGAGATAATTGCAAACTAAATGAATAATGGAAATGTCCATAGAAAGATACAAGAAGAGAGAACGGGAAGATAACTTTAGCAACACTAACAGTTTTATTTCAATCAGGAGGAGATATCAAGCCGATCATTACACATATCCAAAGAACAAAAGTGTGATTTATCTTCCAGCAGCAAGCATATGCAGTGTAAATCTGAGGCTGGACATTATTTTTAAGTCCACAATATGTACAAGATGTCCTTCATGTCAAGACAAATGATGCTGCTCTATACTGCAGTGAAATGATTCAAGGACAGTAAGGTTGAGCAGGGTATCAAAAGAAAGGGGTAGAGAAGTTTACAATGCTCTGAGTGAAATTTTTCAAATCCCTGGAGATGTTAAAAGGTGGCGAGATACTAAAGATCACTAGGTGACAAATCAAAGAATTCTGTAAAACTATCAGGAGTTCAGTCACTAGTAAAAACAATTTATGTTTTCTTCTTACATAGATTAGCGTTAACTAACAGAATCTCTTTGGCCACAAATAGAATTACCCTGAGCTATTCAAATGCTCTGTCTTTTTTGTAATTTTAATCTAAGTTAGGACTGTACCACCTTTTCATGACATGGCCTCACACTTTGCCTACATTTTTATATATTTTTTTATTGAGAGCATTAACCTAAGGGAGAACACAAGTCCTTCACACTGCTGAATGCCAAGAAAGTAAATAATAGATCACTGTTGCTTCTGGATAGGATTTCTGATTAACAATAGAACCAATAAGATCAATACTATTTTAGAAATGATTTTTTTCATATGAATTACATCAGTATCATTTACTCTGAGATTCTGGTGAACTTGTCCACCACAATGTCTTCAGATGGAGTCAATACAGTAAACAGAAAGCAAATTTGCTTACTCATTTTTCAATGTGATCTCACGTTTTCTTTTTGTCTCATGTGGCTCCCCACAATGTTCGTGAGGTCTAGCAGTTTAGAAACTCACAATGTAAACTTTCAGGTAAGTTGAGTGCTAATAAAATAGAGTTTTGGAAGTGTTCATTAAACACTTGGCTTCTCTAACGTGCATGATCACCCTGTAAACTTAACAAGAAATAAAGAAATTAAATAAAGAAGAAATAAAATAAGAAATAAAATCCATCTGTACATTAGTGTATGAGCAGAACTGATCGATTTGTCTGTCCTAATGTTAGTTTTCGAATAACACTGTCCTAATGTTAGTTTTCGAATAACAAAGGAGATCATGAAAGAAGTTCTGTTCAATGCTAAGCCTTTGCCATGCTGTTTATGAGAAAGGAACTTGTGCTTTGGCATTTATTACTGCCTTGCAGGCTTGATGGATTGAGAGATTGCCCATTAGATTAATATTTTTTGTGTGGAGATCTTCAGAGGCAGAGAGTCTTTATCCCAGCCTCCTTAGCAAAAAAAAAAAAAAAAAAGAGGAAGAAGTAAATAAAAAAAGATTCTACTATCACATATCATATAAGCCTGGAGGTGGTCTACATTGCTTCAATGAGTTTATCCAAAACACTCCTTGGTATATATGGAAATTATTCATCTGGCATGGAGTAACTACAGCAAAGCTAAATTTAAGTGCGTAATTTTGGGAAATCATCTAATGATGCTTTAGATTTTCAACTCAAGACAGATATGTGCTAATCAAGGAGTGAATGATAGCTCTTTAAATCACTGAATGAAACTCATTAGATCCAGTACATCGTATACGTAATCATATGCTTAGATAATCTAACAAAAATCCATCAAATCAGAATTGATATTTCTTGACTGGAAAACAGCTAATAAAGCAGTTGGCTCAGATATTCTCAACAGGTTACATACAATAGTATATACAAATTTTCTCTTAGAGAGATGAAGCAGAAAAAAAATCAGTTCCATAAGGGTGACAAAACAGTTCTGCAAGTGACTTACTCTGTAATTCTAGTAATGATTTTCTCTTTTCTCCATCAGTTTACTTTGACATACGTTGTTTTTCTGGCTAGTGTTTAATATCAAATAAAGGAATAGAACTGGTTAGGTGCAAAATGTTTCTTGACTGTAACTATTAAAACCCCGATGCAAACTAGCAACAACATCCTATTTGTTTATTCTTCGGAGTAAATATCAGTAATATCCATATATAAGAACACAACTACTCTTAGATATTATCTTTCTTTTCCTTCAGTGGACTTACAGAGACAGCATGTGAAATAATAGTTTAAACAATCACACTTGAAGAATGAAAATGGAAAATGAAAGTAATTTTACTGAAGGAACAGAGAGGAGAGACAAGGACTAATAGAATGAGCAAGTAGATAAAATTCGGGCTGTGTTGAGGTAGGCAAAGGAAAACGGGAAAAGCGTGAGGCATGGGTGAGCATACCGTTTTTGTTATTATTTTACTCAGGTACACTCTGGGCTTTGTCTCACTTTTCCAAAAACTTTTCTTGGTCAATTTTCTTCTCATCATGGTGGCTAAACTTGCAAGTACACAGTATGGTTTTCAGTTTGTAGATGCCTCTCGTATTTCCATCTCATATTTAGTTTCTTCACTATTACTACTACTCAGATTAACATGTTCTTCATATTTAAAGAGATTCCATTTAGCATTCTGTTGCGACGCGAAGGCTCGGACAAACACTAGACGACCAATATGATCAAGTGAATGCCGATTTATTACAGCTCACACAGATTCTTTTATAATTATTTGTTATCTTGCAAGAGACACACGGCTATTAGTGATCGGTTAAAGACAGTGAAACACACGTTAGCAGTCCATTTCTAATTGGTTACTGACAGCAGTGGTGAAGTGAAATATTATTGAGCAAACAGTTCCTGTTATCGCATTCGGGAGTCATTCTTATTTCACGATGTTCTTATTTTTGTTTTTTTTCTGACCTTGTCTTCAGCACGTACCTCGGATCCGGACTTTATCTTCTGCACACACCCCAGCATTGTATTCATACCAATCATCTCTGCTTAGATTTCTGCATTGTCCATAATTGCTGGATTGCTCACATGTCCGCTGTTGTACAAAAATTCTCCCACAGCATTCATCATATGTAGTTTCAAATTTTATGGCTAGGTTCTAACGAAAGTTTTGGTGTTTCTTGGTGTTTTCTTTTTCAATTAAAAATAAATAAAAATTCCAAAATGGAGTTCTGCCCAGAACAAATAGACTCAAAAGCACTTCTAAACTGTATGGGTTCAATTATCACCTATTTAGCAACAGAGCTTGCATTTGTCTGATTTAGTGACACAATTTAAATTAAGTTGTGTGGGGTGGGAGAGCGTGTCTTCTGTGTGACAAGTCTTAAACAGATACACAATAAATAATCTAGGAATGCTTGCTGGACTTTGTTTGCCCCCCACTTTTCATTTTTAAGAAATTGGCATTTGATTCATGTTAGCTTGGCAGAGAAGAATATAGCATAGTTACGTAATCCTTATCTAACCTATCTTATGTAACCTGGTCAACTTCTGAAATGACTGAAGAAGTTTGGTGGTTCTTGGATAACAGTTGCGCTGGGACCACATTAAAAATAGACAACATACAGAAGTTGACTCTATTGCTCTTTGAGCCTTTAGATTTAACCTTTCTTTCAAAGGTATCAATTGAATATAACTGATTGGGGCTCAAGACAGAGTTCCTGCAAAGAGGAACATCCATTTATTACAAGTTAAATTTGGAACAGGTGAAATTAAGGTCACAGCCTTCATTAGCAGACCTAGTATAACATCTACCTCCTGATTAACCTAACACTTAGTTTGAGTGCAGCATACATAAAGCTATTCCCATTGGTCTTCAGCAAAAACCTATAGGGGATACTGGAGGAAATGGTAGAAGAGTTATAAGACTAAGAAGAAAACCAAATTGTTCAAGGTATTAAACAGAAGGAAGGAAGTTGTTATTTTCCCTCCAAATTCAATCATGTTAGGAGTTACCAAACCTGACAGCACAATAGAGGTGAGGCTGCCTCAATCCCATCATACACAATAACTCACAGCAAGTCAGCACAGACAGGCATACTCAGCACCTGCACCTGCACAAACAGCTCCAGTGGCCCCATCTTGTTAGTTTCTCTGGCTGCTCAGAATGAAAGCTAGTTAGGGGAAAGTAGATACATAAGTACTTACAGTATGGATCCCTTCAGCAGCTGACCTTGGACACTTAGTCTACCCTGTGCCTTGTCGCTGGATTCCCAGTCTCTTCAGTTACTGGTACCTTGACATTTGAGCACCCAAGGCTGCAGTCTTCCTCCAGCTGCTAGTACTCAGACCTACACACATGTACGTGCCCACACACAGTCATACAATATGGATCCTGTCATACAATATAGATCCTGTCATACACTCAAGGCAAACAGACAACAGTCCCCTCATCCAGAAAAATAGTTGGAAATTGAGTTAAATGAGAAAACAGGACAGATTGCAAGGATCAGGTGCAGAGCACAGCCAGACAAGCGTACTGACCAGCAGCCTGTTAAATACAAACAGACTCTTCAATGTTCTTTCTTTTTTTTTTAACCTTTCTTTTTCCCTCACATGCTCATTCTTCCTCTTGTTCCACCCACTTTTCCCACCTACTGTGCATCCCCTAAACATTCTATAATGTCTCAAGATGTTTCTCCCCTGCAACCCATAGCGAACTGCATACACCCACGCATTGTCACCCTTCTCAGTCCAAAAGATGATCTAGAGAGCTTTTTTAATGATTCCTCTTAAATGAGTGCCATCTGAGCCCATGGGGCTGAGGATCCTCTGGGACAGAACTGCAAGGGGTGGGGTCTCTGTTATTGGGGTTTCCCTACCAGCCCTTGCACCTCTGTGCTCTGCTGTATTCCTTGTGTTGAGCCTTTAATCAGGTTACCTTGCATCATTTACATCAAATGGTCTTGATATGAAGAAGTAAATGTGCTGAAGAGTTCTGCTGATTGCACAAATGTAGGAGGCATTATCAATATATCAAAATATTGTGCAGGACAACCTAGGTGGTCTTCTGTGTTAAATTATTATAAATGTAATTGGATAAATTATAAAGATTGCTGGTAACAATGGTAATAATGTCCACGGTAAGCCAGGACTCACTAATAACTGGGTGTTAAAAGTCTATTCATCAGACTCTTTCAGATGTTGATTTTCATCCATGAGATGAAGATCTGCAGATCGATATGAAGAATTAAGACATTGCTATGAACAGTACCAATGGTCACGAGACAGTCAGTCCCTTCCAGTCTGTAACACTTTGTTTCAAATAAATTCAAACAATAAAAATGGTTCACTGCAATTGATTATCTTCATGGCATGTGATTGATGAAGAACGTTTTAATGCAATGTATGCTATGAAATAATGAAATCATTAGTAATTGTGCTTCATTAGAAACAATTAGTTGTAGGAATAATAGAATTTAATCTTGAAGTTTGACATGATCAGTTCACAAAAGAAAATAAGAATATAGTGTAATTTCCCTTCAATATAATTTAAACTAAAGTACATACTTGTATGTAGTTTTAATCATACAGGCAATAAAATTTATACTTCATGACATGGACTCATGTTCACAAAGGAAATATACTATTGAAAATATCTACTAATTACTTTTAACATATAGTAGCATATGTACAGAAACCCTAGAAAGGTATATTAATTTATTGGGTTCAGTGTTATCATGAAAAATATTTAATCACATATTTAAGTAGCAAAATAAAGTTTTGCTACAAATTTAATACAAAATTCATAAAAGGACCTTGTACAACAAGTTCTACTAAAAAATCTCCAAAGATTATCTCCCAATAATGAAGAGATACAATAGCAAAGATGAAAAATTATAGTGTTTGTGAACATCAACATAAATAATTCTGTTCATATAATCTTTTCTAGTCTTGCTTCAATTTTCTTTGGTGCTATACTCTTAATTCTTCCATGTGTGCCTTAACATTTTAAAGGTCACTTCTAAAATAAATTTATTTTATTTTTCATGAAAATGTGAACTTGCAGTACTGCGGAGACTTTCAGGATATTACTTAATTCAGGATACTGTATTACCAACTGCTTTTACTTTTCATATTGTCTTCATTTTGTCATTGTGTAATCTTCTACTTCTGACAATATTCATTATTTCAAGTAAAAACTTTGAATGAAAAACGTTGAGGATATTTCAAATTTTAACACTGCAGAGCCTGAAGGCCATTAGTAGTTCTTAAGCCACGCTTCATAAGGGTATGATAAATGCTTTATATGTACATAGGTTTCTCCAAAAGTAACAGTTCCTATTTATTTCCATGGAAACTACAATAGATACAAAGAGCACAATAACACTAGTTGATAGAGCAAATTGTCAGCTAGAAAACACCATTTTTCAACATAGCCACATAACCACCAGCAGTTATGCATTTTCACCAGTGATGAACAAGAGCCTGTGTGCCATGGTCATAAAAATCTGTGACAGTGGCGGTGACCCACTGTTGCTGTCACCACTGCTGAAATGCGCCACCCACCACCTCACTGTGCTCACATCCAATGTTTGGTCTCCATAAATGTTCAGCAAGCACCGATGAATGTCAATGGGTGCAATTTCTTCCACATGGAGGAATTCAATGACACCCCTTTTCTTCCTACCCACTTCTATGTCAGATGCCATTTGGTCAGACTGCCCCACTGCTGCCACCTGTCGCACAGCAACAAAACGTAGTAAGATTGGCAGGAAGATTCAACCTTGGCTGCCATATCATCAACATCTGCCTCTGACATTGTGGGCCAACATAATAAAATAGGAGGCATAACTTTCAAAGTAGTCCTCATCATATGTATTGCCGTTGTCACCATAACATTTCTAAATTGTTGAGAATGGTGCCAGAAAGAAATTGTAAAAGATTAAGAGGAAGGCAATCACAACTTCAGTAGGGGACATTTTACTCCGTCTGTCAACCTTTAAGATGAATTATTGTCTGAAATTAGATTAGGAACCTGAATTAGGTTGACCTTTCTCTTCTTGAAACACATGATGTCTAGATTTTGAAAACTTGAGCAAATAGCTGTGCACTCTCTCACCTAGCCAATGTGTCAGAGTAGAAAGAAACATGAAATTTACCGTAATTGTATTGTTTTCAGTGAATGGAATAAAATCGCTGGAAGGCTCTGTAGAAACATAATGTTTGCTTTTCATACAGATAAGTGGGATGAATGGAAGTAAGGACACATCAGAATGTCTTGGAGAACGTACAGCCCAAGGCAATGACTTGTTTCAAGTTTTGCTCTGTTCTTACCAGTCACTTCTTGACACTCAGGAAATTCCATTCTCTTTCCTAATTTTTAGCAAACCTAGGACATTATTTTTATTTATATTATTTATCACTCTGACATAGAGCACAAGAATATGTGAAATTCTCTTTTGAAGAACTGTAAGAAATATTTGCTCCTGTATACTTATACATTTTCTGAAATTACTCTTTGTTCTTTTTCTTTTTTAATCTGGACATCCCTCTACATTCTGCAGTGCTTGTCTGAACCATATTGGATGTCAAGATGAGAATTGTTCGAAAGCAGTCATACAAGTGAAATGCTTAAAATATTTGAAATGCATTAAAAATGCTGAAATATTACTGCAAACAGGAAAAACTAAAGCAAGACAGCTTTAGGAAGTAGTGAAACTTCAAATAGCTTGGTGAGTTTTGTGAGTAACGCTTAATAGCCAATGACTTAGGCTCAGGCAGAGTATTAGGTGAATGGCCCTTTATTAACACTTTTCAAAGTGGGTGACCTAGCAGGTAGGCACACCAAGCAGAAATGTACAGTAGCTTTTATTTTCCCCCTGCCCTTGTTCCTCTTTGGGTGAGTACTTCAGGGCTTACAGTCTACAACCTATCTGATACTGCCAAATGCCCTGCACCTGATTACAACTTAGTTACGATTCTTCCCGATTCTCCTCCCCTCTCTGCTTAATATTTCTTTTTTGTATTTGGTTTATGCATTGTCCTTTTTTGAATAACCTTTTAGCTAGTCTACATCCAGGCCACAAAGTCAGTTACCACTCCTGGTGCCCTTCAGAAGCACTGACTCTCAGTCAGTGTTCTTAAGAATTAGCCAAAACTATACTCTGTTTTGATGTGATATGCTGTGTTTAAACTTGCCTTCTTTGTCACAGTGTTCTGTTTTGCACTGTCCTGTCACACAGTATTGTAAATAAGGTACAGCACATTCTAGCAGAAATGAATTGTTCTTCTACAATCTTAAAGAACAGAACAGCACATATTCCTAAAAAGAACTATGTTACATTCTCTAACATGGGGGGAGGGGGTCTTTCAAGGGCCTTTTAGGGTCCTGGGGGAGACATTGTAGGGATTTTAGGGTCTTCTGGGATTTTAGAGTTTTTAGGATCTTTTGGGGAGGGTTGAGGAAATTTGGGGCCTTGGGGGGGGTTCCTGCAAAAACAGCATTTTACATTTTCTCACAGTTTAATCAAAGGTACTACATACGTTTTAAAACCTCATAATATATATGAGACCAAGGTATCTGCTTTAGGTGTTTAATTCTATTAATCTAATCATTTTCATCCATCTTAGAAACAGCCCTTAAAGCACAAACGTAGTCCCATATTTCAGTTCTCGCTCAGCCATCTGTGAATTAATGGGGACAGGGCGGGGAGGCCTAGGGGATGAGAGTGAGGTGTCAGAACAGACCATTCATGAATTGAAATGACAGCACTGTTTTTATTTTCGTTGATTCAAAATGTTCATTTTTGCAAAGTGTTAGGAATATTTTTATATGGACAAAAAATCAACTGGAGCCTATTCAGTCACTGTTCACTGCCAAGAGAGACTCGTAATAGGTGGTGTGCTACATTTCAGCTATGTCTCTTCCCATCTTACACAGACACATTTAAAGGTATTCCAGATGGAGTTCACTGTAATGCTGGTGAGCCAAGAGAAATGTAAAACTGTATTTTCATGTAAATGTAAATGGTATATTTTCATCTTAATCTCTTCACTCAGATAACCAATCTGATGCTTAATTACCTATTCACAGCCAGGTTCCTCATTAGAGCTGCACACAGCTATTCACATTTCTGTTGAACTTGAGTGAGTGAGTCTCTCACTGCTTACAAGTTTATTGCCATTAGCCCAGTAGGCTTGCTCTTCACCCCAAGACTTGGCTCAACCATTATGCTCCAGAGAAAGAAAAGCTCTGAGAACACTAAAACTGATACTACTGCACTCTCCTGAGAGCCCACTGTGCTTTTCTCTCCTTTTGAATAAGCTATTAAAAGACAAAGTAGAAAACTGTAGCAGATCCAACCAACGGTGAAATAGTTAGGCAGTTTAACAAAAAGGGTATTACTGGAAGAATGAAGGAGCTTTGAAAAAAAAAAAAAAGATGAAGCAATTTAAGATAATAGGATGCTAATTAAAGAGGAATTATAGTGGAGATATTATAATACTTATTCCTCTGGCATGAGTGTTGATGGCATCCAGATTGAAACAAGCCCAACAAGGAACTAAGGAATTACAAGCAATTAGGAACCAGAATCTGCCACTCAGAAAGCAGCAGGCTTCTCTGTGAGCAGGTAACACTCAGGGTGAGCATCAGAGGTAAATCCTAGATACAGCTCAGCGTGATTGCTCTGCCACTTGTCATGGCAATAGATAATTAGGACTAAATTATGCAGCCAACACTCTTTGTAGGAGTCTTAAGTGTATGACTAAAGTGTGAGGCCTCACTATGAATGGATATTTCTGTGAACTAATGCTTGAACATACCCTAAATTGCACAATACGCTTGACAGTGGTGACAACTTCTGCAATACCCTACAAAATATGTCATTATACATTAGAAACGAGAAACTTTTATTCTTTATTACTTAAAATATATTGATGCGTCACACTCACTGAAAAAACACAGGAACTGTTGAAATTGTGCAGCTTCATATTTATGCATTTTTAAAATATTATCTTCTTGGCCCACACACATCTGTTATATGGTGCCTAATGCGTCAGGATAGGACACCAATGGCCAAGTACTGGGCTAAGCAGAAATTGAATCTGGACATTGAAGGCATATTGCAAACCATATAATTACCCTCCTCTAGAGGCATTTTCACTTGTGAGGTTCTGCTTAATCCAGCGCTTCCAGGGTGGAGGGTGACTGCGTATCCCTGCAACAGTAAAGACGTACTGACTCCTGCTTCCTAAAAGGGGTTCTAAATAAAAGAACACGGAAAATACTAAGCAATCTGTACAATCAGTATGTTATTTCCTGAGGGGCTGAGGCAAAAAAGTCAAGGTTATATTTTAATTCTGTTCTGATTCATTCTATTCTTAGATTCTATTATTATCTCTTCTTGAAAGAGAAATTGCTCACATGTGGAGCAGTCTAAAATAGGAACACTACCCCTAGTTCTCTTCTTCCTTGTTCTGGTATCTAAAGATCATTTGCAAAGAAACATCATTACCTAAAGGTTTTTTTTTGAAGGTCCTGACCTTGGTTACCTTAAAATGAAGGCAACATGTCATTTCAGGAATGTGCTCTTGCTTCTACCCTCAACAAGGGCTACTTCAGAAAGACAAGCAAAGCGTCTCTGTCTCTCTGATTTACCTCACTGTGTTGCTTATTTAAATGCTGTGCAATGTAAAAGAGACTGCAAGCATCTGACAGCACTGTGGTGGAACAGGAGACAGCAGCACAGCACGATAAAGATCATATAGGCAGATGGAGACAGAGGACCCCAAGATGAATGTTTTCAGAAGACTCAGGAGTGCAGATAGGTGTCCTGATGCCTGGAACGATATTACACAAAGAAGGCAGCATAAAAATTTAAGGCCCACATAAAAAGGAAGGACGTCTTTGAGTGCACACAGGGAAAGAGATTTAAAATAGACTTGATTAGGACCAGTGATAAAACCTGAGAGGCAAAGAAAGGAAAAAGAAAACAAAAACATAAGCCTATTCTTATAACTAGATTTAGTCAAAGTGTCAACTGCAACACAGTTGTGGGAGCATCAAGCAGAGCAATCGTTGGGATATTGTTATACAGCTGCCCCAGTATGGGGCTGTATAGGAAGAAGTACTTCTGTTAAAGAACAGCAAGGAATAGCAGAACATTAAGAAACTATTGTGAAGACATCAGAATTTCTCCAGTGACCTGAAAATTTAAAAAAAAATCACACAAAAAGTTGAAAGAAGATTACATGTCTAAACATGAATATAAAAGAACAGCTCAAACCCTTTAGGGATAAGATCAGAAAGGCACAGGAACATAAAAGGAAACAAGATAAGGTTCCCTAAATGCATAAATAGAAAATCAAAACAGGGACTTGGTGCTCAACAGTAATGGAGAAAACATTAAGGACTCAAAAAAAGATTGAAATCTTCAATAGCATCTGTGCTTTACTCTTTCTGAAAGTGAAGAAACAAACAAACAAAACTATAACTGTAAAAGTTCTCTGTATCCAAATATTTAATAAGTATAATTCTAACCAGGAAATAAGGGTGAAAGAGAAGATAACATTAAGTATTAAAACAAGATAACTAGTATTCCCTTCTTACTGAAGAAATTTTATCTGTGACTTTGATCAGACCCTGATCTCTCACTAGCCATAATTATCCTTTAAAACTTACCTGGGAATGATCTTTTAATTTATCCTTTAAATTATCTTTGTCAAAAATATGCCTCGGAAAGCAAACCTAACATTAACCTGTAGTATAGTTAGCATGGTTTCTGTTCCATAAGTATTCCCATAAATGCACATGTTCATTTCCTCAACTGAATTTTTGAACTTGAAAATACCTAGAAGCTTAGACGATTACAGCTTTTGGAATTTTCAAGAGTCGGTCTTGTCATATTTCATCTTGTCATATTGGACAAAGGAGAAATGTCCTAGTGCCTCATCAAAACAAGGTGTTTCACATCTTTTAATATCTTATTCTGATGCATTTTGATTTACAGATTTAAAGTATTTGACACAGCATTACTATTTTTACCATACTGTCTAAAGGAGCAGTGTGACTGACAGGCCTATGGTTATGCTAGATAAGCATAATTTATCAATATCTTATGGTATGAGATATGCTGTAGTCAAAATCAACCCTTGAGAGCTTTCCTTTAAAAACAAACAAAAATAAAATAAATAAATAATAATAATAATAAACCAGATTGCTTAAATCTGAGCTATGCTCAGCTTTTAGTGTAAGACTGGTGCTATGGCCTTTATAGCCTTTTTCGTAGCACAGATTTTGAGGTGACCTCAAGAATAACTATCATAACATCATCAGCTTTTATTCAGATAATTTACTCAGGCTAACATTTCTCGGTGCAATCAGACCATTATTTCACAAGGATACCCTTAAACCTGCTAGAAAACCCCCAAGATTTATAGTACATCATCAGACATTGGTTTATTTTTCTCTTCATTCTCTCTGCAAATGGATAGAAACAAGAGAATAATAATTCAAAGCTGTATTTTTGTATTGGATTAAGTTATTAACTATAGTCAAAAATTTATAATTAAAATTTTGTGTGAAAAGCATAGATTAAGATTGTACAAGGAAATTTGCTAATTTTTGTCTGGAATAGGTATAGCAAAGGATTTCCTTCACAGTATGGCTGTTTGTTGAAATTCATCTTCATCATAAAGTCTTTTGAAACTCTGTATTTATGCCCGGGCCTGTTAGACAGCACCAAACAGTCCCTGTTCAATGAGGGTTACCAGCTGATTATTAATTGAGTTGTACTATTCTGTAGTCCAGTAGCATGCAACCAGTAAAAATACAGTAATACTTTAACCGGTGATTCTTCTTTACCTCCAAACAGCTCAAGCTCGACGTGTCAACAGTTGAATACAGAGCCGATCTTTTGTTTCTCAAAAGGAGCCATTATACTGCTCTTCGGAAATATCTGGCAGGGAGAAAGAAATGTTTATCCCTTTCATTTCCTCATATGAGCAGGTTTGCATCCTCCAGCACACTAGTACAACATTGCTGTATGTTTTAGAGCTATAGACAGTTATGTTTGATACAGAGAGTGCCAGATGCACTCATAAATCTGGACTGCAGGAGACAGTGATTAGTCTGACACAGTGATAGTGGGAAAAGGACACCTATCATCTGCTAACTGAAAATTTCAGGTTATACTCAGAAACAAATGAGTACCCAAATGTTGTTTCAAAGCTCATATCCTGAGAATTGGTAAGAGTCAGAAAGACTATAAGCCAAATATTTTATTTTTTCTACAGTGTTTTTCTGATATTCTGTGAATATCAGAAATACATAACTATTTTGAATCTTTTTATTATTATTTTGTTGTAAACACCTATGAGGCCTTCTTTCAGAAGAGAGGTTATTCTTCTAGTCCAAATAAGAACTGACAGCACCAAATATATTTTAAAATTATTATTTTTATCCAGAACAATTTTACGAGCTCTAGTTCGAATTACTTCCCTTGTATGTAATCTTTTCTATATAAATTAATGCAATCTAAATGCTATCTTTTATTTTCTCAGTGGCAAAAAAAAAGTTGTACAGTCAAACTGAAGTTTTGAAATTTTTGATTACAATCTATTTCAGATTAATTTATAACGATTTATTTTATTTTATTTATTTATTTATTTATTGCCCTGTAGAGAAAGACTTGGGGGTTCTGTGGACAAAAAGCTTGACATGAGCAAGCTTGCTCATATGCACCTGTAGCCCAGAAGGCCGACTGTCTCCTGGGCTGCATCAAAAGAGGGGCAGCCAGCAGGGAAAGGGAGATGATTGTCCCCCTTTGCTCTGCCCTTGTAAGGGCCCATCTGGAGTACTGCATCCAGACCTGGGGCCACTAGCACAAGAAGGATGCAGAGCTATTGAAATGGGTCCAGAGGAGGACCATGAGGATGATGAGAGAGCTGAAGCACCTCTCCTATGAAGAAAGGTTGAGGGAGCTGGGCTTATCCAGCCTGGAGAAGAGAAGGCTCTAGGGAGAATTCAATGCAGCTTTGCAGTACTTGAGGGGAGCTTAAAACAGAAGGGACACCAAGTTATTACATGGGCAGATAGCGATAGGACAATGGGGAATGGTTTTAAACTAAAAGAGGGGAGATTTAGATTACGTTAGGAGGAAAATTTTTTAGTCAGAGCGTGGTGAGGCACTGGAACACATTATCCAAAGAAGTTGTGGATTCTCCATCCCTGGAGGTGCTTAAGGCCCTGGACAACCTGATCTAGTGGCTGGTGACCCTGCACATGGCAGGGGGAGGCTGGAAGTAGATGGGTTTTAAGGTCCCTCCCAACGCAAACCATTTTATGATTCTGTGATGTTTAAATTTGTTACAAATTAGAGGAAAATAATAAATAATATAAAACATATCACTTTTCAAGCCCCATGATTATTCCAATAGCAGGATTTTTGTACATATTCTTTGATAGAAGATTAAACTCACAAGATCCAGACAAATGTTCAGAATAATGACCTTTTCTCACAGACTAAGTCATATGCTCCAAGTCTTTATATTTTAATTACTGAGAGATGTAGCTTGCAAGGAAGAGTCTATGTCATTACTCCCTACAGATTCTTCCTGATCTGTATATGAGCATGAAACACGATACAATCTTGGCATCACTCAAGTCAGGGGCAGCCTCCCAGGAGTTTGCCTTGCCAAAAACACAAGCTTCTCCAGAACTACACTTTCTTGCAGTAAATGCTGGAATTAGTTAAGGTCAATGCGGTTCAGCAAATGATTTTATAAACTCTAAGATTTAGGAATAAATGAACAGTATCAAAAGATTTATTGTTTATGATATATTCCAGTCTGGAAGTTAAAAATTTCGCCAAAAACCCAAACAAATATGTGTTGGTCCCCCAGTATTTCAAAGACAACTCAATGGAACCTAAATATGGAAAATGGTGAAGCTGGATTTGCTTTACATTTTTCATAGAAACATTTTTCAGAAAAGCAAATGGAACCTGCTAACTGTTTGAAAGAATATGTTGCATTAAGGAAAACAATGCAAGAACAATACTCTGATAATCTTTTTGTATATGTAATATTCTGCAAGGTTACTGTGACCTTGAGTTGTCATCTCCCATGAATTTGTCTTGGAAATTTGAATCATTCATTTCCCTCCTTCTGTCCCTTCCTGGATTACTTAGGTTTCCCTCTTAGGTTTAATTGGCTTGTTGGACCAGCTCCTCCCTTTTTCTAATTAATTATCCAGTTAAAGGCAGATTACCTTCATACAAGCTAGGATGCTATGCTAGTTCTATAAATGAGCAATTAGAAAATGAGTTTTTCTGTATCAGAAAGAGAACTCTAAGGCTTTTAAAAATTATAGAACATTACAGAAGGAATGACACTGTTACATGATCTTACGTAGAAAAATAGCACATTCTATTCTTATCCCACCTCAAGTCAAGAAGCTTGTCTAATCAGTCATAAATGAGCAATACTACTTTATCTTACTCATACATGTCTGTTATCAACAGTCTTTTAAGACACCATTATCTACAATGATGCTAGTATTGCATAAATAATCAAGAATTTTTTTTTCAAATCCGAAGGAAAACCAAAACTGGACATTCATAGGCTAATGAGGGATTTATTGTACATATCCACCAAAAAAAAAAAAAAAAACAGCAAAACTTATTTTGAAATGTATGTATTAGAGACTTGCAAAAATTGTATTAAATGCTTTTGTTGAAAAATGTTTGAAACTTGGTTTGGATGGCAGATGTAACAACCTCTTAGTTGCGTAAAAGTCTCACATAAAGTTTGGGGAACTTTGCGTTCGAATAAATCACTGAAATTGAGAGAAACTACTGTATCCATTGGCTCACAAATAAATCACACATGATTTCTCTCAAATGTCTAGTCAACAAGCATAACAGAAAACACAATTAGCAGGGACATTAGGACATAATCTATTTCATTTCTTTCCTCAAGCCAAAATCAAGTGCATCTTGTCCACACTTGTCAGATACTGTCTGACATTCAGCTATGGTGCTTCCACAGTCTCCCAGAGCAATACAGTCCTTAAAGACAGAAAGTCTTCTGAGGTATTTGAGTCTGAATCTGCCTTGCTGTAATTTATTTCTTGTCACACACATTCCAGAAAAGCAGTTTATTCCTTTTCCCTGTGCTACAATCTTTTATATATTCAAAGACCATTATCATGTTTAACATGACGTAAGCTTTTTCAATTCAGCTAGTTTTTCACTGCAAAGAGAAAAGGAAACTTGAAATGAAATTGGGAGCTGTTTTCATGAACAGAAAGCTGTGTTACCCCCTGTCACAATGAATATGGTGTGCCCTGTTGAAATATGGCAACATAATATTTATGTTTAGCTCCGATGTGCTCATGCAAATTTCATGATGTAGTGAAGGATATAGCATGTATTTTATAACCTATGCCAAAATTGGACAGATTTCCTAGAGACTTATGTAACCTCAATCTCGAGCAGAAAATCTATACACAAATGAAATTATTCATAGGTAATTGATTTCTCTGTTGCTGCTCATGGGTGTTCATTTCCTCATTTAAGTTAGGAAAGCAGGAGTTAGGGGCCTAGAAATTATCTAGGCCCCTCAAAATTATCTAGAAATTTATATTTCTTTATTTGTTCAATGTAAGAATTTATCTTAATTCCTCATCTTCATTGCTCTGACTTTGGCATTAGCAAAGCTTCTTGTCTACATTTCCTTTAGATGGGAATAGAGAAATGGTCACTGAGACACACAGGTGACAAATAATTTAGAAGGAAACAAAAATAGCACAGCCTAGCACTGCATGTTCACCTATTCAATTCAAGGCAATGATGTATTATTGACTAAATTTTCTGTAGGACTCTAAATCAGCTCTTCTCAAGGTCACTGAACTAATCCAAAGGAACACCTTAAAGTAAATACCACAGAGCTCTCCTGGATGTGGAGAACAAAAATTATATAAAAAATAACAATATGTTTTCCCTTAAGGGAGGACATATTGCTGGATCCTTTTTTACAAGGTAAAGACAAAAAGGAGAAAGCTGAAGTAAAAGTGGAATCTTTTTTTCTTCTTTTGTTGCCACTGTTGTTACTTTTCAGAAAGCTATTTTCATATTTCTTGAGCACAGCTATGTATTAATGCTTAGGTGAATCTTCCCTGAGCCATTTCTCTGCTGGTGAAAGACTAAGCCAGCTTCATTATCAAACAGATAAACAAATTCAGAACAACCTGTTCCAAAACATCTTTCTATACGAAATAGAATGATTATTATTTGTCAAAGTCTGCCTCTCTGCAGATTTCAAGTTCAGCATTATTATCCACAATTAGCTATGCATTTTCATCAGCGATGAACAAGAACCTGCATGCTCCACCCATAAAATCCACATGGCCATACGAAACATAGGTTGTCTTTCACATCACTATTGCCACTGCTGAAACACACCACCCACCACCTCACTGTGCTCATATTCACTGGTTGGTCTCCATAAATGTTCAGCAAGTGTCAGTGAATGTCAGTGGGTGCCATTTTTTCCACGTGGACATTTACATTCATACACCTTTGCTTTACACGCTTCCATGTCAGGCACCATTTTGTCAAACTGCCCTTCTGCTGCCATCTGTCACATGGCAACAAAATGGAATGGAATACTGGTGGGAAGGTTCATCCTCTACTGCCATACCAACATCCACCTCTGATGTTGTGGGCCAACATAAATAAAATAGGAGGCAATATTTTGTAGGAATCCTTGTACTTCAGAGGCCTACTCTTGTTATTGATGGCTGCTGTAATTATTCAGATTTTTGATACTGCCACCAAGTATCAAGGTTTGTTTTGCAACATTAGCGTTTGTATTCCAAGTTGAACTTATTTCTTAGCAAGAATATACCTGAAGAGGAATATAAAATCTGGATATTTTCTCAGTAAGAAATCTAGTAAGGCCTTCTTCTGCATATATATATATATTATTATTTTTTGGCAGTGGCTTTATCCCAGATATCTTCCTGTCAAGCACATCCTTTTCCACTGAGCAAGTTATAATAGAACCTAGCAGTCTCAAGATGTTACTAGACTTCTGGATGGCACTGTTTATGTTCGGCTAGCATATTATACAGACTGAAAAATGTAACATCAATCTTCTGAAATGTTCCCTTTTTGTATTATATATTGAAATCTGGCAGAAACATTTCCTAATTTAGAATAATTTTGTTTGACTCCATGATTTGACATTCTCTGAAGAATAACTTGTGTTCCAAAGTTTGTCGGATCTATGTACAGGAGTTACTTTTGCTAAGCAAGAGGGGTGGTCCAGTCTTACTTTTATGGAAATCTAAACAGTTTTAAACTTGAAGAGCTTAAAGAGAACTGAGACTTCGTATTTTGACTAGTTTGAGGAGCAACAACATGTAAACACTTTAGTTCCTGTGAAGGATACAACTCTTACGAGTATGCTTTACGGTTGCCTCTGAATTTCCTACTCAGCTCGCACACATCAATTTTTATAGTTTTAAGATAAAGCTGAAAGAGCATGTGGACAGAGATTGCACGATATGGAGTTTATAAAGAATGAAAGCAAAAAAAGATGAGAGAAAGAATAGAGGAAAAAGAGTAAGCAGGAACTTTCATGTAAAGAACAAGGAATGGATGAAACAAGAAAATAGAACAAGCATCAAGATGCTGATGAGATTGTTTCTCTAAATTATAATCAGCTCACCTGAGAGCTAAATGAACATGATTACATCATTTGTTAACTTCATAATAATTAAGATAAGAAATTAAATAGCTTATTTGCACCAGGCTATATACCTCAGAGTTGGGGCTGTGGGGTGATGAGTTTGCTCAACAGACTCAATCAGTGTAGTGGTATAATTGTTAATTACTTGGTTTATTTTTGCCTTGATTAACTAGAAAGCCTAAGTGATACCCAGAATTCCTGCAAAAATATTTGCTTTTTTATACCTCCATTTTCTCTTTTACCCTACCTTTTTCAGGATATAAGTGATTTCCAATACTTTTTCCTATAATATTTAGCATGCTCAGAATTCACTTGAGCTTTCCCTGAACGACTAACATTTAAATAATAATAATAAAAAGTTTAACCTAACTTCTAAAGCTAAGAAAGCCCTAGGCTCAGAAAGTACAAATCACATGCTTAAGGCCTACATACTGACACTCACTACAGTATTCTGTTTAATATAATTAATTCTGAGTCTAAAAACTTCTTCTCAACATAAACTAAAGGTAAAAATGAGACAACAGAAAATTTCAAGTATCAAAGATCCTCCCTTGAAAACCTCAAAAATCAATAAATATATCAAGATAAATCAAAGAATTAAAGATCAATTATATAATCTTTGCTAAACATCATGTTCACTTGTCTGTGTCAAAATCCTCTCAGATGCATTTAGCTTTTTACAGGTCAATTGTAAAGTGTTAGCAGACTATACGAAGGAGAAAGCAAAGTTTATTCATTTCTCATATCTGGGGGAGGAGGGAGGAGGAAGAAAAGAGAAAAATACAGTGAGGATAAAAACTTGGGCTGAGATAAAGAAAATTCTGAAAATTATGAGCAATGGAAAACATTCTCAGAAACGTAGATAAGAAACTAGATGATACATATAAGAATGAGAAAATATATTCCTTAACTGAGCATTTAAAGAAAGAGAAGATGTTAAGATCTGATATCTATCTGAAAATTACAGGTCAGAAGTGGTGATTTTTTTTTTAAACAAATGTTAACCAGATTATTTGAAAAGATGTTAAGGATTCAGTAAGTAAAGAAATGTCTGGGGATGGAGGAATACAGGTGTAATTATATTTTAATATCAAAACAGGTGGTTTAACAGATTACTAGAATGCTTTCAGGATAGTATTTAACTCAGTTTTCTTTTTTGTAGAAAATAAAAGAATATTATTAAACAGATAAAAGAGATTAAGCAGATTTTAACAAAGCATACCTATCCCAGTGATTTGGGGAGAATGAAACAGACCACACAGTGCTACGGACATGATATTTGTTTAAAAAACAAAGTCTTAAAATAGAAAACAATCTTGTCTATTTCCTGTCTATTTCCCAAATGATTTAGGAGCCCTGCAAACTCAAGAAGATTTTTGTTTTGATATATTAAGAACCGATATTCTTTCCATCAATTTTGATAAATACGTTTATCAGACATGCTTTTCTTCTCCGGTAGGACTGAGTAACTTATGCTATTTCCCCCTTCATTGCTGGAATTTCCAGTATTTCATGAACACTAAAGCAAAGCCCCCTTATGGAATAGGGGAATCATTTCTGCACTTGTGTCTGTTAGGACTGGAAATGCCATTTCAAGTATGTGTTATAACATTTACAGCACAATCAAGATTTATTAAAACTACTCCACAGAGCACTATTGTAAAGAATTTATGAACTGTAAAACTGCTATAAAGGTCACTTGAGATGCAAAAGTTTAATTTGGAGTATCATGTTATTGTGTAGTGCTGCTAAACTTAACGCTTGTTTAAACAAATGGCTTGAGGATATTTGTCTCAGAATGTGGAGTTTATTAACTTCAGTAAAACAACTATTTTTTTTTTGCTTAGCTTTGATTTTTTTTTTAAAGGCCTGTTCAATTTTTTTTTTTTTTTATGTCCACTACTCCTTTATATTCTATGAAAATAAGCGTAAGCAGCGCAAGAAAAAGATTATGTATTTTAAATATTTTTCATAGTTTTTAATAGCAGTGTGCATAATTTTATTGTTTATCATTGTTTCAAAGTTTAATATTCCAGTTCATGACATTTGTTTTCTTTCATCACCATCTGAAAAGATTTAGAAAAAATTTAACTATCATCTAGATTAAAAAAAAAAAAAAGGAAAAATGTCATAAACAGTCATAAACACTTAGCAAGGTCCGAGAAATTGGTTAGAAGAGAAATTGTTGCTAGTGGATAATAATGTAGAAATGTAAATGAAGTGCTCTGGATGAAGAACAAAGATCATTGGCTGAAAATGAATAATATTTGTACAAGTTTTGAGACAAAATTTCTCTTTCTTCCACCATCTGCAATACTATAACTCACGACTGAATCAGCTGTCACATCACATGGGTCAACCTTCGTGCACATGCAGACCTTAAATCAAGAATACATAATCAGCAGTACAAAATCAATATTCAGACCTAACTTCTTTCTTCCAAATCTCAAACAGTTAGAGACATCCCTTGCTAACATATTGAAAGGCAGGCCAAGAAGGCCTTTAAACTACCAGGAAGCTGCACCTGTCAAGAACCCGAAAATTTGTAAATGCAAAACATTTGTTATTTGCCAGCAATAATTTCTTCCTGTTAAAATTGGCAAGGGTGATTAATTTATTTCTTTTGGCATTTTATTGAGGATTTAGAAAGTCAGCAGAGGGAAGCTGTATTTGGTACACTAACAAATAGCTAGAGTTGGTCCAAATATAACCAGTGCTAGGAAAAGAAGTGATTTCATGAAACTTCATAGAAATGCATAATATTATTTACAGATCGATAATATCAGAAAATGTATTTGAAGATCTTCAAGATTGTTTGTCTTTAAGCATGTGACTTTATGACAGAGACCAATATATGTTACGATCACAGTCACAGCAAAAACAATTTTTTTTTTGTTTTAGAAAATTGAAGAACACTTGACATTTTGAGCTCATTTTATACGAAATTTGCACAGACAACACCATGGCCTGTATCTACCTGATGAATTAAGGCTTGGTTTCTAGTTTTCTTCAAGATGAAAATATTTGTGATGTGTTATGGCTTAGACAAGCAAAAAAACTCTGGACTAAAGAGAGTGAAGGAGCATAAATTCCAAACAAATAGTAATAAAACTCCCTAACATTTTCCGATGTCAAAGAAAAAGCGTAAAGATTCATCATCTGTGTCTTGGAATGTGCGCCTTATTAAGCAGATCTTTTGCCATGAGGTACTGCCACCACTTGCATAAAATCAGTCGCTCAGGACAGCAGAAAAAGCGCCTGCTTCACAGTAATAAGCTTGCTATTTGTACATAAAACTAGAACACAGTTTCTCTGAGATGCTCAAAAGATCAAGCCCAGATTAGCCAGGAAATTGTAGAAAAAGGCAGTGAAGATGTATGTTCTTTCACATGACATCTGAGGAAGGCATGGCACTCAAATCGAACAATTTCTTGATGTGAGTAAAAGACTTCAATCAAGGAAACAAAACAAGCTATTGTATTATTATTTTTTATTCTAAGTTGTGGGAGGAGTGGGATGGGTGGAGAGAGAAAATGAGAAGCAATAGTTGAAAGAGGACGTGAGAAAGGGGGTACTAGCCATAATATTCACAATGATTTCCACAATGGATGTATGCTTGTGGCCATTTTTTTCCAACAGTGTTTAATTAAAGCAAGTTCAGTTATCCAAATGTTCATAAACAAGACAAATATCAAAACATTTATTCCAGATAAATGGAGAAGGCTCTGGGGAGACCTCACTGTGGCCTTTCAGTGCTTAAAAGGAGCTTACAAACAGGAGGGAGCCCAACTTAATCATAGGCAGATAGTAATAGGACAAGGGCAAGCGGTTTTAAACTAAAAAAGAGAAGACTTAGATTACATATTAGGAGAAAATTTTTTACTCAGAGGGTGGTGAGGCACTGGGACAGGATGCCCGGAAGAGTCACGGATGAATCCCTGGAGGTACTGAATGCCAGGCTGGATGAGGCCCTGGGCAGCATGATCTAGTAGCAGATGGCAGCCCTGCACATGGCAGGGAGGGACTGGAAGTAGATGGGCTTTAAGATTCTTTCCAACCCAAGCCAATCAATGATTCTATGGTAAAGAAGGGGTTTAAAACTGACAAATACATTAAAGATACGTTAAGTTAAACGTAAGAATACGTTAGCTTTAAAGATAGAAAAGATAGCAACTTGTGTTACTTATCATCGATTCTCTACAAATATGAAGCTCTAATGTTAGAATGCTTACTCTGTCTTTTACTACAAGTTGCCCATGGTCTTCAATGTTCTTCTTCTAGTGTTAAAATAACAAACCAGTTCCAGAAATTGTCACTGAGGAATGTTCCTGTGTGTTTGTTTGTTTTCAGCATGAGACAGCACTCACCCTGCAGACTCAGCAGTCTGCACAGCTTAGGTCTTCCAGTTATGATGGGAACTGTATTCAAAATAAGTATATTTATTATAAAAAAGGGGTTGATTTGTTTGTGTTTTTTATCTTGACATAGCATATAAATAAATAATCATGTACAGTCATGAAATATTTAATCAGGAAGACATAATTTCCTGAGATCTGTGAACAGATATTTCCAAATATTTTCTGCCAACTCTTTGATAAAACTTTTTGATTTTGTGCTTCAGAAAGGAAATACTAAGGTTTTAATAGTGCCCATTGAGAGGATTAGAAACTTGAAGGATGTTAAGACAGTACCCAAGAAGGAGGATAATGAAGCATGCACCAAAGAAGTAGGACAGCATTCATTCATGAAAGTAGGCTGCCAGTAGGAGGTTATAATCAACTCAGGGTAGCAAATTGAGAAGGATAAGAATGCAAAACAAGCTACAGACATTTAAGGAAACAGATTGTTAATGGCATTAACAGTATTTATAGACACCACAGAAAGCCAACACAAATGGGAGGAAAGAGAATTAGTGGTAAGGACTGTAAGAAAAGTGTAGGCAAAAAAATTATTAGGTTGTAGGTTTAAAACACAAGAGGTACTTTTCACATGACAAATAAACATGGAACTTTCTGATTTCCACAGGAAATGAGGGAGGCCTGAAACACAAGTACGTTCAGAAAGGTTTTTCAAGGTCCAGCGAACATAAATTATTATAAATTACAACTCTAGGCTCCAGACTCAAAAGAATGAGTAGTGTATCTGGGGAAAGTTTCATCATATTTCTGTATTGTCATGTGCTCCCCACTATCCACTTACAGTCACTTTGAAAAGCAAGACACCAGGTGTTTCATTTCTGATTTCCCTCTCTCACTCTTCTCTCTTGTGCAAACACAAACACACAAATAACACACAAAGCAAGACTTTTGAATGTGTAAAGCAAGATTACAGTAATAATGAAAAGAATACAGTAATTTGTGTCTTGTTCAGAAGAATTTATACAAGTAGAGCCAGTTTTATCAAATATTTGGTTTGTATGTTTAAGAAAAAAGAATTTGTCTTTCAAGAATGCAGTCATTGGCAACAATTTTCGAAAGCGTAGAAACTCAGATAGTGAGTCCTGCTGGATCTGTCATGGGCACTTTTGGGAAGACCCAATCTGAGGAGAATGGTGACACTTTGTGCCTCAAAATGTAAATACATACTACCTCACATATTTAGGACATGAACTCAGGCCGTGCAGGGATCAAAAATGCTCTTCACTTTGTAAATGAGCTCTTCATTTAGTCATTCACATCATGGTACTCTACTAGTTACAATGAAGTTCCGTAACCCTAAACTGCTAATTTATGCATATATTCACAGAAAGTGTCAGGCCGTCATAAGAGTGTCTTGGCAAATACATTCAGTCAAACAAAAAAATACTGAAATACTATAGAAAAATATTTGAAGTCTTACAGAATCTTCTAATTATCCCAAAGGTGGCTTCCACAAGAAGAAAAAGTAGAGATAAGGAGAGCTGAGGGAAAGAGATGATGAGATGGAGACCAGTACATAAAATCAAAGGAATTTACCAGTAGTTAAAATCAGAGACAAAAGTCTCTGGCTACTGAAATCTTTAGGGAAAAGTCCTGTTGACAGATTAGCTTATCAACAAAAATTAAGAGCAATTTAAATTTTAGTGCAAAAATAATTCCTTTTTAAAGTCACCATGGTTCCAAGTGCACTTAATCTTAACTACATTAAATGTGTATATATAGTGATTATATATCATAGAATCATAGAATGGTTCAGGTTGGAAGGGACCTTAGAGATCATCTTGTTCCAACCCCCTGCCATGGGCAAGGACACCTCCCACTAGACCAGGTTGCCCAAAGCCCCATCCAGCCTGGCTTTGAATACTTCCAGGGAGGGGGCATCAACGACTTCTCTGGGCAACCTGTTCCAGTGTCTCACCACCCTCACAGTGAAGAATTTCCTCCTTAGATCTAGTCTAAATCTACCCTCTTCCAGTTTATAATCATTACCCCTCATCCTATCATTATCTATCCTTGCAAATATATACACACACATCATATATATGTGTATATATACACACACACACAGAGAGAGATTAGTCTTTATTCAAAATGGAATATTCTTTAATTTGGTGCCTTGCACTCAGCATTTTTTATTTCTTTTCTTGGAATCCACTGGAATGTGAATATAATCCATTGAAAACATCTCCAGCCTCAGCTAATTGCTGACGTTCTTCCATGAGCCAAAGAATAGCGTGGGAAGATGTAAAGAATCTACTATCCATGTCAGAAATCACTTCTTTAAACAATCATGCATAGAAGAAAGGCAAGCTTTTATCTGAACTATTGAAGCTTTTTTTAATTTTTCAGCACAGAAATATGTTTAACTTCAATAAATAGTAGACCATTCATATGCTTTTATTGCAACTTCTATAATAGCTGTGCCTAAATGTAATGTAAAAGTAAAGTCTTGAATTTTATTCCTCCAGTCAAAACATTCTTGATTACCATTAATTATTTTTGACCAGCTTTGTTTTAATATGTGGGTCGCTCCAAAAGTAATGCTTTCTATTTTTTTTTTTTTCCTGGAAACTACAACAGATATAAAGAGAACAATAATACTAGTTGATAGAGAAAATTCGCATCTACAAAACATTTTTCAACATAGTCACCACCATTAGTAGATCTGTGTGGATGAGCGGACACTCTTCATTTTATGGTGTGACAACTGTGCATAGCTTTCTAGAATATGTCTTGTCTTTCAAATTGCTGTGAAAGACACTGCCTCATTGTGCTCACATCCACTGTTTTGTCTCCAGAAACATCCAGCAAGTGTCAATAAATGTCAATGGGTGCCATTTTTTCCTTATGGAGAAATTCAGTGAGGCACCTTTGCTTCATATGCACTTTCATGTCAGACACCACGTCAGACTGCCCCTCTGCTGCCATCTGTCACACAACAACAAAATGATACAGGATATTGGCAAGAAGGTTCAACTTTTATTGCCATACCACCAACATCCACCTCTGATGTAATGGGCCAAAATAATAAAATATGAGGCATTACTTCCAGAGCTGCACTCGTAGTTGATGTACATTATTAATCAACTTGGCAAGTGCCTTCTTTTCTTTGGGGAACATGTATCACTACAACAGAGCCAGCAAACTGTCATCTATGCAAGATCACAGGATGTATGCAGTTATTAATCAATGTTAGGGCTTACTACTTTAAATCAATTCCATGTCTAGTGCCTCCAGAGTAAAGCCAAGGGTACATACAACAAAAACCAAACTTAAGAGATATATGTGATTCACAACAGTAACAACAAAAGAGGAACTAGAGCAGTAAATACCTTGCAGGTACAGAAAGAGATTTTCTTGTGAAATTTTGCATCAACGTCCTAAACTCAAATACTGATGCGGATTTTTGCCAGGAAAACACATAATCAGCCTTAAGTGGTCAATTAAGAAATTTCTCTCATGTTTTTGTCAAAGTTGTATGAACTCTTTTGTCACATACTACTTGTTCTGTATGTTTCCACATAGGAGTGTTGCATATATTATTTATATATACACACAGTCTTCAGTTTCATGTTTTCCGTAATATGCAAGATATATTCTCATATTTCCATCCACTTTTGTCATAAATGCTTAGTCATTGGACAGATTGTAACTAAGTATAGAACACAAAGTGGACTGTTCATATCTGCCAGCATCCAGGCAGATTAACGTATACCTGTGTGTTCTATATTGCTGTAATGTAAAGGTAAGTTTTTGGATAATTAACGTGAACTACCTTAATAAAAATTCTCTTTTTGGTTTTTGACCCAAGCAAATACAAGAAATAATCTATTTAATTATTTTGCATGCGAGTTAGAATACATGAGAAAGTGAGTTACCCTTACATAATGATCCTCTGTAACATCATCACAAACATTAAAAATAAGGTATATTTCTGTTTCTAAAGGTTTCTCTGTTTCTGTGGATGCATACAGCTTAATATTCAAACTCAATGAGTGTAAGTAAATATTTTCAGAGAAATGCAAAAAGAGATGAAATGTAGCTACTTTTGCAAAACTTTTGTTTGAAAACATATTTTTAAACTGTGGCTTTAAAAAAGAAATCGAAAATGGAAATCAAATAGATACATACTTGTAACAGTAAAGGTCCCGAAACCCTCATGACTACGCTATTAGTTTCATTTGGAGCTAGGGTCTCTTCTGCTTCCACATGCTGCTGCTGTTCCTCCAATCACTTCCCAACCTTCTCTTTCCCAGACTCCTCCCCACTCTTCTCTCTCTCTCAAGCCACTTCCCAATATTCTCTCTCAAGCTACTTCCATCTCTGCCTGGCTGGCCTTTATCCAAGCCTGGGGCAACTGTGCCCCGGGTCCACCCCTTCTGGTCACAGGTGCAAGTGGTCTACTGGTATTCCCCAGGCCAGCCACACCCCTCCACCATGTGCTCAATCATCAGTTCATGCTATGATCAACTGTTTCCCTACACATACATACATACACTGTTTCAGACCCCACACTCTGAAGACAGAGCAATTATTTGGAAGCCACAACAAATCTCTTTACAGAAAATGGTTGGAAGGTAAATTAGTATCCATGTCAAAACTACATGTTGTCAGGACCTCTGGCTGTTCTGAAGCAGCTTGAATAAGTGCCTTAGCAGCTATGTTTCTTAATTTGTTATGTAACTTCATTTCTCTCAGTGTGTATGTATGTGCCTCAGTGAGAACACTGGCAGTAAGGGTAAAGAATTGAAAAACCTACCTTTCAAGCATCCTTCAGTTTTGTATCTTTCATATCCAAGGTAGAGCAATCACAAGCACAGCATTCAATACCGTCACAAAATTTCATTTTTTTTTTTTGTTTCATTGGAAAAAAAGTGTACTTCAATTTCCAAAAATTCCTCACAAATTATATTGTAATTACAGATTTCTAATTGCAGCATGGTTTGGCATTCTATCCATGCAGATCCAGCATATACTACTAAAATGCGTACAGTTAACAAAGCGATATCCTTACTTTCATGTAAGTTTACAGTTCTAAACTTCCACATTCTTGAAATAGCCTTCATTTACCTAGACTGCTGGCTGAGCACCTGGTCCTCCAAGGATTTCCTACTTAGAAATTCATCATTTGCTACTGGTTTCTATTCTTGATGTCCACTGTCAGGATTTTATTTTAAAGTTGTTTCTTCTTTTACAGTCCCTGAAAATCCCTTTTCTATTTTCTTATTTTCCTTCCTTTTTATTTGTGATAGAAAAAAGGAGGTTGAGAAGTAATTGTTTGTCTGAGGAAAGAAAATAATCCGAATTTTTTCCTCTTCTATGTTTTTTATACTTAAAGATTTTTGTTTCTTCAAGATCAAATGTGCAATAATAGCAAATAAATAGAATTTACATGCTGCTCTAAATGTCACAGAACGTGAATCTCACTCCCTCCTTCACCTCATTCATCTTCTTCACCTCATTCTTGAGGTGATCACCACAGATCTCTGACATGCTCTGATCATGCTTACCTACCTACCAAAGAGACAGAAATAATGGAGGGGAGTGGTGGTGTAATTTTTTTTTTCCCGGGAGCTATGCAATGATTGTAGACTATATAAAACTATTTTATATACTATAAATAAAGAAAATTCACATAAACCAAGTTTTTTACCAGAAGCAGAAACAGGTATAATCTTTTTGTTTTTTATTTATTATGTTTTGTTCTTCTAGTGAGAGTTTTCCCAAACTGAGAACTTTATAGTTTTAATCTTGTGGCTGGAGAGGCCCCAACATTTTTATCATAACAACAATTAATTTAAAACACCACCACTGTTAGTAAAAGTTTCAGGTCTATGTCATGGTTGAGACAGATGGAAGGCAAGACTGCTAAAATTTTTCAAGGGGTGCTGAAATGAGTAACAGAGGAAAAGATGTAGAAAGATAATGTCAGGGCAGATATTCCCCATTTTCATCTGAAATTTCCATGATTAATACCATAGCGAAGGAGGTAGAAATGTCTCAAATACCATGCACTGAAGAGGAGTCTTTCTTTATATATATTTATGCACTCTACCTTTCAATCTCCCATTCTAGAATTTCTTTGGCTTTCTCGCAAGAACAAAAAGACTTATTTTCTAAAAAGCCAGTTGTAGCAAATGTAGGAACAGATCTGCTCTGAAATGCACAAATCTTAAGTATTAATATTGATGTCTCCAGAATACTATACAATTTTGCCATATAGCTGAGTGTCAGATATTGAAGTTTTTAGCGAAATAAAACTCCCATTGACATCCAAAGAATTTTGCTTGAGGTTAGAATGCAGGATCAGACTCTAAATCACAGTGTAGTCATCAGACTAAGCCAAAAAAAACTTTCAGCACATTATTTCTTACCCTCTGTATTTCAAAAACAGTGAGCGTCACCCACCTGCTTTTTAGCAATTTATTTAAATAAATACAGACGTAACTGAGACAGCTGCGTACTTCCATCTCCAGAATTAAGTAACACTAGAGATAAATTTGACACAACGTTCAATGAGTTTCCTTAATCGCTTTATTTTCTTTTGTATACATTTTTCGTAGCTTATCTAGATAAAATAGCACAAGGAGTTTATTGTTTCAAAATTCATCTGTTGATGTTTTTAAATATTTTAGTAGAGTTTAAAGGATAAAAAGTCCCCAAGATTTATTTTGGCTCTTTCTTTTCTCCAAAACACATAACGTTTAGTATGCCCTTTGTCTTGCAAGAGTAGTTTAAGAATGAAATGTAAGTACAATTAAAATAGGTAATAGGAAAACTAAACATTAGAAAAAATATAAAAAAATAAAAATTAAAAATAAATGATACTGAACAATATTCATGATGATGTACCTATGAATACAGCACAAGGACATATAGAGCAGTATATTAGGTTTCTACAATGACATATTGGACCAGAAATAATTTGAAAAGATGGGAAGTTATAAGCTAGATAGAGAGACAAACTTCAAACAAAGGCTTCTAGAGTAGAAATGTCACAAAGAGGTGAAAAGAAAACAGTCTAATAGAGTGGAAATACAGACGAAAGATCAGTTCTGAGTTGAAGAGAGCTGAGGGAGCAAGACAGAGGAGAGTTCAGCACTGCAATGAGAGGGAATGAAGGAATAAAATCTTGGTGAATGATGTCAAACAGGAAACATTAAGTCTGGAACTTCTCTGAAGACCAAGCATATAGGAGTTTTAATTATTTTCATGCACACTGCAGTCCTGAAGCTACAGTTAATTACAAGTGAGAGGCCTCTTTGGAAGCACAGGCTCTGAATGTTCTGAAGCTGAAGTAAATGTCTGATGCTGTGGAAATAATTAAGCATTTGATTAACACCCTTAAAATCATGTGCAGAGGTAACAGTTTAAAAAAAAATGATGGCTAGAAGGTTCCACAAATGTGAAGACACATTTGTGACAATCAGACAAAAGCAATATCTGCAGTGCTAAAAAAAAAAAAAA
>WBMW01002235.1:502185-549325 GCA_013396635.1 Penelope pileata
AAAAAAAAAAAAAAAAAAAAGAGAGAGAGAGAGAGAGAATGAGAGAGAATGAGAGAGAGAGGGGAAAAGCTAGTGCTGCATATTAAAGTCTAGTGCAGCTCAAAATAGACTTCTCTGCAATTCAGTGTGAGAATCAGGGATCATCATAAAATAATTCATGGGAGTAAAGGATATGTTTGTTCATACAAAATAAAACAGATATGCTTCAGTAGTTATTTACAATGATTTCTACTATATTTGAGACACTAATACACTAACAACTTGGAAGTGTTTGCAGCTCTCTTCTAACATATAGGTTAATGAATTAATCAGAATAGTTCACTAGATCTTAATTACATAGGCTTAAATAACAAGTTTTAAAATAGGAAAATTAGATGTTTTCAGTAAGTAATAATTTTGTGAATTTCGTATGCCTGTGAACAAGACAAATAGGATTTTTTCAGATAATATAGTTTAAAATTAAAAGCTATATGAAAGTATCCTTAGGTATCTTTAATAACTTGACCTATTTATGTATAATTGCTGTTGACACAGGATTTACATGTCCTTACACTGTGTCATTTTCTCAAATGCAAACAAGGCACCTGCTGAGCATTAGCTTCAGGAAGCATGTAAAAAATGAATCAGCAAGTAATTATCCCTGGAACTTAATTCATCTTTAAAACAGCCTTTTAAGGCATTTTTATATGTAAATGGGAGAATAAGGACTAGTTGTTTGTGTTATATAGGCAGAAGAAAACATTCCTTTTCAAGAAACATGGATAATTTCAACACAATAATGACAGATTTTTATAGATTTTTTATAGATTTTCTTTTCTGATACAATTTGCATTTAACAAGCATATTTGTATGACTTTAAAGAGTTTTCTATCTTTCAGATTACATAGAGGTACAAGTTACTTCAATACAGGACTTCCTGTGTTGAAGTAGCTGTGATTGTTATTACAGCATGGGTTTAATTTCTTTCTTTCCAGAAACTGGATTTAGCTCTGTCACATTCCAAGGGATTGTTCAAAGCAAAATAAGGACAGACATAGTGGTGAATATTTGGAGACACATAATACAGACAGATTTGAAGGAAGAACATGGAATAACTGAGTGACCAAGAAAAGAAGAAATATTTGCTGTAAAATGAATTTTATATATGGAAAAAAGGGGCAATTAGCTGTATAAGAAAATAATTGAAAACTTCAGGACTCTTAACTGTGTAAAATTAAGCACAGTCTTAACACTTTTGCAAGATCTGGACATCAGTTAGTACCCTGCTCTCACTCAGTTTTGCCTAGAGTGGAAACTGGGTTACAAATTTTCAGCCCTTCAAGAAAATTTTCAGATTGAATTCTCCAGCCATTGGGAAACTATTAAAAACATAAGGCAATCATCACCCCAATAGTACTCGGGGGTTTTAGAAATATACACCCAGCTCCTACTGCATTTGTACGATCTCTGTCCTATTTAGAGGTGTTAGATTTTTCTAAAGAATTTACCAGACTGGATTTTCAGCTGATGTTCTGGATCTCATTTAGACTGCTTAGACTATAGCCAGAGATGAAGGGACTGATATGGGACAGGAACACAAGAATTAACTAAGTTACCTTCGAACATGTTAATCTTGATCCCAGAGCAAGATTATTATATCTATCACCTGTAGATATCCAAATAAACACATGAATTTTATAACAACACTTGTCTGGATGAAGAAAGTGCTTTATTTTAGGTGAATGTAACAAGCTGTCCTTTTCCTTCTTGCATATCCTGTGGTGAGGCAAGTGTGGTTAATGTAATAAGAATTGTCCTACTACTGGCATAATTATATGTTGTGCTAAATGTAAACCTCTCATTAATGAAATGTTTCTAATATCAACTCTGAATTTAACATGATCTACAATTGGAAAAATTGCTATCTGGTAATTTTGATCAGCTATGAAAATAAAGCCAATTTTTTTTTATTTTTTTTTTTTTTTTTTTTTTGCTGCTTGTGTGGGAAAAAAGAGAACATTTTTCTAAATGAAGCTACATACAGGCGTATGTGCACTTTACTTTTGCTCCAAAAGCTATTTTTGGAAACAGTTTATCATCAGATACTATAGCTTTTACTGCTGAGCTTTTAATTACACTTCTAGCATAGTTTTTCAGCAGGCAAATTTTTAAAAAGAAGTGAAACAACAGCTAGGGGTGACAGTGAGGTAAAGAAGTATAGTTTTCTCTGTTGGGAGCTACACAGCTTATTCCATTTGTGAAGGACTTTATTCAAATACTAACTCTAACTGAAAACACATTGGAACGCTGAAACCAATCTTTCTGAGATATGAACTGAATCTGCATTGAGGTTGGGAGGTAGGATTTTAATTCTGTTTTTTTCCTCTTATTTTAGGACACTCATTGGGAATATAATGCCACCAGTTTCCAAAAGAAACTCCAAATAAATTAAATCAAATCTTATATTTTCTAAATAAAATCTAGAAGCACAGTTATTCTAAAAAAGGTACCCATGGACTTACATTTCAGAAGGCTTGGGTTCCTGTTAAGTGTTAGGAGTGATGGACAAAGATCAAAAGTAACATTCCACATTTCATATTACTGCTTAACAAATATGCCAAGAATTCCTCCTGCATCATTTTCTACTTGTTGCTTTCTTCCATTGTGGATGAACTGTAGGAAATGCACTGTGCATGATTCTCACTCCTCCTGACATTCATAACCAACTCATTGAATCATTTCAGTTTGTTGTGAGATACATAAAAAATGAGCTTGTCTTAGTCCCTCTTATCTCTGAAGATAACCTCTATGAACATATTCGCCTGAAAGTTCCTTTGAGGATATACATGAATTAACTAAAGACAATGGGATAAGCTTGCCACAGACCAAATATCCTGCATTGTGGAAGTTACATTTTAAAATATCATCTGCCAGCTTTAAGGGTTTAATCCCACACATCCCACACATCAGAGGCGCCAAGCATTGCTTGTATAAGCATGAGATAAAAAAAAAAAAAAAAAAAAAAAAAAAAAAAAAAAAAAAAAAGATGAGCTGCAAAGGGGGCATAGCAAAGCTTGCCACTGTATTAGCAGGAAAGCACTGCTACATAAATGTCAGCTTGTTCCCATCTAGTGACAGATGTTAAGGCTAAAGATGAGGGAGCATTTAGTCCTTCCTGACAGTTCAGGATGACACTTCAGTCCACCTTTCTCACAGCAATCACTCATCTCCCGTCTGCTAGACAGAGATGAGCCAAGAAGTCCAAATAACTTCTACAGTAACTACCCAATACTTTGCTCCATGTCCAGCGCTCACAGACACCTGTAAAAACAGTGCAGCTGATGCTATCATTTCCCAATTGCATAGAGCGCTGGGACTAAAATGAATATTTATCTTATAATCCCTATTTTTTTCCATGCAGAGACATTTATACTGCACAGTTCCTGTATTTTGGCGTTCTTACTAGTGTTTGCATTAAATCTGGCATGCTGAGTATCTGTTTAGCATTAAGCATGAATGCCTTCCTTTGAAAGGAATTTCACTATACTTTTTATACTTTTTTTGAAGAGCTCTCAAAAGCCCTAGGCCAAACAGTCATTTTTAATTTTCATAAATAAGGTATCTCAAACGAGGGGAACCCAAGGCCCCTTGGCTGCTTTTGAATTCTGCATGAATAGTAGGAAAACTTGAACTCTGCTCACAAAGCACTATGTCCAGTGGATCTTTCTTTTGGGAAAAAAATCTTACAGATACCATGACAAAAACAATTGTGCAAAAATTCCAGATTGCTGTCACAAGTTGCAATACAAAGCATTGTTATTTTTCCTGCCATTACTCTTTAACTGTCATTTTAGTATAAAAATTCAAGTATTTGATCTCTATAAAATAGAATGAGATTCTGAAGAACTTTTCAGCCACTGGATCCAGCACATATTGAACATGACAGAAACATTCAAACCCATCAGAATGTGACTTAAATTTTAAAACCTTAATCTCTGTTTGAAATCTTGCATTTGGAATTGTTACTGTATATTTTTATTCAGGGTTCAGAAACAGAAACTAAGTGTGAAACAGAACAAAACCTAAGTTTCACAAATTAAACTTGCCATCACAAAATATTCATAACTCAAGTCAGTACAAAACAAAACTGATAGAAAATGGTTTTCTCAAGCTACAGTGCTGTCATTCTTTTCTCTTAAATTTTCTCATAGTCTTTTCAGCAGCAAAGAAAGGCTTATGCACTAAAAAAACATGAGCTCTGCCTAACCTCAGAGGATGTAGAAAATCCATGATGAAGTCCTGTTGTCTGAAATTTTTGCTGTAGGTTTAAAACCTGTCTTACACAATTTAGGTGTATACCAACACAGTCAAGGTCTGTTCTCATAACATGCTCGTTCTCTGTTGTGTGACAATATGAACTATAATTTGCACCTTGGAGCAGAGAAAAATGCTGCCTTGACAGTTTTTTTGAAACTGGCATGTCCCTTACAAATACATACAATGTGACTTTTATTAATTTTAAGCATCACCTTCACAATTTCTGAACAATTGTGAGTATTAAGCAATTAATCTTTTAGGACAAGAAGAGTAAATCTGCCGAAGGAGGCAGGCATATTAGAAGTTTGGATACTTTAATGTGATATTTATTTTAAGCATTAAATTTAACTTAGGAAAATGCACAATTTTTATTGCAATATATTTTAAAAGCAAACGTAATCTTATTTTGGAATAAAATGTTTATTCCCAATATGACATTCAGTGAGAAAAAAAGTGAAGGACAAAACGTATGTTTCAGATATGACAGATGTAAAATTAGTATAGCTTTTTTTTCTGAAGAAGTTGTTCCTTATTCTTTATTCTTGCTTTTATCAGATCAGAAACATTTCCATTTTCAATTTCCCTACTGAAGAGAAAAATCTTGTCTTCCTCTATATAATTAAAATGAAGCAGGAGTGCACGTGCAGTGGATGTGGTATGAGAAATAGCTTTGTGTCTCAACAAATAGTTAAGATCTTGATGGATGTCCTGCATACATTTATGTAGGCTTAAACAGCAAATAGAAAAATAGAGGCAGAGATACTGAAGAATTTAGAGAGCTAAAAGGAAAGAATTAGATTCAAGGTGGTAAAAAAAAATAAAAAGGTATAGTACAGAATAACAGGAAGGATAAGCATAAGCTAAGTTATAAGAAAAAAAGAGAATCATGTTTTTACCCTGAGGAAGGAAGGTTATGTAATTTCTCTGAAACTGTAACAGGACTAAAGACCTCCATTAAGGCTAGGTACAGGACGAAGCTATCTTTCCGTTTCAGGCTCAATATAATGTGAAGTTTGCACACTGAATACAAACACCAACTCACTACAGATCTCGCTGCCAGAGAAACCTGAAGTTAGTCAGTGGAGCGTATCCATCAGCGAATGATGCTCTGGGAGCAAGGAATCATTAATCACCTGTGTAAGTGCCTTCCTGCAGTTGGTGAAAATCAGGACCGCGTTACCCAGCATTGCAAGGGGCTCTGAAGGCACACGCAGTGAAGAGGGAGTCAAACAGGATAAACTGTTCAACAGAATCACCAGAAATCAAAATAATATCTGTGATGAAGCTTGAAAGTGGCAGTTTAACTGTTTTGCTTACATCGTGTATATCATCAGATAGTGAAAGGAAAGCAGGATACATCCCATAAAGTATCAAAAAAACAAAAAGAAAAAAGAAAAAACCCACAAAACCAACATCACAGTATTAAATGAGAATCTAAGATAGTATGATTGTAATTTTAAAGACTCATCTATCTCTTTCTTTTGTTGTTGTTCCTTAGTTCCAGCATTCAACAGTACAAGAAATGACAACAAACACCAAAAACCTGAGATCACAATAATATGGGGTATTTCACCATGAGAACCATGCATGAAGCCCTGCTAGGACTTCACTCCTACATAGGTCACAAAGGAAGGAGAAAAACTCTCTTCAGAGGCATCAATCTGGACTACACACACTGTGAAAAAACTTTTAAGCAAGCACATTTTGCTGTAGTGAATTTCCTTGCATGCAGAGGCTGAGAGGCTTGCTTGTTTCCATACTTATCGTCTGAATGGTACTGATTCTGAGTTTGCCAACTACCTGAATTTTTTTCTTACAGATCTGAATCATATAGCTCCTTATTATTTAAGTTTTCTTCGTTAAAATCTTAGAGAACTACAGGGGAGAAATTAAAATATCTGAAACAAATAGCATATGAAATACCTAGTATTATCAATAGTACCTATATGCTCAGAAATAATTATGAAATCTGAAAGCATGCTAAATTTCATCTGTCAACAGATCTATAAATGACAGAAGGGGTAGACAGGCTTCCTGAGTGCACCTTTTGGGATTTGCAAGTTTTGATAAAGCTACAGCCAGAAGGCTCAGCAAGGATAGCCCACCTCCCCAGCCTCGCCAACATAAGAACAAAACTCCACACTGATTATCAGTTACCAGCCCAGTAACTCATAAGGACAAGTCTCATCCCAACACCCTGCAGCAGCCCCACTGTGCTCTCATGGCGTGTCTGCAACTGGCTGCAACACAGCATTTATTTCTGCCACATCACAGCAATCAGTTTGAAACAGTGAATGCCTTGTTAATTTGAGTCTCCAGCTTAACGATAAATCAGCAGTGTGCTTTTCATGTGTAAATACGGAACTGAGGAAGAAAATTAAATCAGAGAGGGGTTTTCCATATTTCGCGTTACTATAACATTCTGGAGTTATTTTTATGCTTTAGAATTCTTTTTCATACATGCAAAAAGTCCCACATTGTCAGAGTCCTCACATGCACTAGGGTAGTAATTAGGCAAAAAATAAATAAATAAAAACACCACCCCTGCAGCCGATTTGCCTAAGGGCTAATTGTAATCTCTTGTTAGTACAGCATAGGAGCCTTCCTGCAAAGTGATTTCTTCATACTGAGAGTGTGGAAATACTGCATGGAGGCAGCACTCTTCCCTAGCAGGTATTTCAGAAGTAGCTGTGAGCACTCACGAGCAGGCTGTGAGCAGCCAAGCAAGAGGTCAGATTTGCAACTCCCTTGTAGCCCTGCAGCACTGCCCTGCTGTGCTACCTTGCAGCTCAGCCCAGGCTGCACATTTGGCAGAACAGTCCTAGTGACTGGTGACAACTGCAGACATCAACTCGCAGCACTCCTCACACAATGTCTGCAGAAGATCCAAGCATTGAAATCACCTGTCAGAATTTCAGTGAGGTAGCCACAGTAAGGCAGGTGTCACCCACAGAAAGGCAGGGCTCGCGTTCCCTGTTCACAGTAGCAGAGTGAATTACATAATAAAGGGACAACATGATAGAAGGTTCACAGTAGTATGGTAGAAGCAACTTCTTAACTCTTTAAGGAAGATTTTTGTCTAATTTTTTATTACACCCTCTTTGAGTCAGATCGACACTGCATAGTAGCGCAACACTCCATTTCTTAGGTGACTGAGCAAAAAACCCTTCATTTTTGGTAACTCAAGCAGAGGAGTCATTATCTCTGGCTTTGAACTACAGGAACTGCCATTTCCACTTGAGCAAACTTTATTGCAACACCCACTTTTTCCATTATGCCTCTTCAGACTTACCTTTTCTTTCTTTATAAATGGAGTATTTTGTACAAACTCAGTTTTTTCCTCTCCCAAAATATCCTTCTGGTCTACATCTAGACAATTAAATGTTCTACCAAAAAGAACACTGTTAAATTACTGCCAAATACATTATTTTGTTGTGCACAGTTTGCTTAATTTTCTCATTTTAAAAGAAAGGATTTTTGAGGAACAGTCTAGAAGGAACACAGGTTTAGATTTTCTATTTCCTCCAGTTATATCTATGTGAACTTTAATATTTGAAACCTATTTTCTCAAGAGCAATCTGTTTATGAAAAAATGTAAACAAAACCATCTCACACAAAAGCGTGCTGCTGAAGGTTGCTGTTTTTTATGGATTTTTAAGATATTGTATGCCACATCTGATTCTTAGTAAATTATTCATAGTGCAAATTTCTTGAGCATTTTCATATACCACCTTTCCAAGGATGGTTCATCTCAGAGCGTTTTAAATCTTCTGCTGCTAGTCCTTCCTGTAGGCAATGTTTATAATAGTAATTTCATTTTTAATAAAAAAAATACCAAAAGCAATTTTAAACTGCTTCCCTGCAAAAAAAAGAAATAATTATGTCTATGTTGCTTTTAAAAATTCAATCTGCTTGTAAATGGGGAGGAGGTAAAAAAAATAGATTTTTCTAAGTGTTGATTTCTTTGGAGAAATTGCCAGTAATTATAAAGTGGAATGATTGCATGAAGTGTCAGGTTCTGATAGCAAGAAAAAAGTCAAGATACAGAGCAGGGTGTGTGTGTAGTATGTGCATGCTATGCACTTATTTATTTTCATGTTTTGAAAAACATACCCACTCCATCTCCCCTGAGCTATTTTTTAGCAGCCTGCTTAAAAATGTTTAGCAAATATAGATAAGAAATACCATGGGGCTTTATGATTGGTGCGGCTTCAGCTCTGACACATCCTGTGCAATGTGTGTTGTAGTTTAAAAATGCATCTTCTGAAATACATTTGCTGTAACAAATTTTTTATTCACAGATAAGTAAGCAACACATGACAGCAAGCATTTGACTGTTAGAAAAATGCAGTTCGGGTATACAGATAAAGTTCCACACTCCTTCAGCTGACTTCATCATCCGTCAAACATATAACCAACTTGATTAGTTTTTCTGATTGTTTTACTTTTCTTTTTTGAGAGGTAAAGGAATTTATGTCAATTAAATTATCCAATAGTCATGAAGCTGTTAAACTAACAAGCACAGGGAGTAAAATGTTCTGTTTACTCCTGTGATATTATCATTGTATTTTTTAGAGAATCTTGATATCCCTTATCAACATAATTAATTATACTGTTAACACCAATCCTAAATGAGTCTCTAGTTTATGAATGACTTGAGTACAAAGCTTCTACCACTCAATTAAATTTCTCGACAGCTGAATTTGAAATAAATTAAATCCACTGAGTTACCAAAGCAAAGGATGAAAAATGCAGCAAGTGAATACAAATGTCGCTAATGAAAATATTTCAGTAAAGCATTTAAAATGTTCAGCTAAGAATCCAGCCACTGTAACACAGCATCCTTCTGAAAACAGATCTTTCTAATCATTTGTGCAATTTTTATTTTTCTTTCACTAAAAGGAAACATCTCCAAATATCTTCACACAAAAGTTAATGGAGCTCATAGACAGTAGAGTACTCACATACATAGTATTTCCCCCAGTATCAGCCCACCAATCAGCTGTTCCTTTTAGCCCTATTTTCACAGCAATGTTTAAACAGAAAGGCCTGTACTACTGGAACAAGCAATTTCATTGCCTGAACCTCATACTAGTCTAAGGATGTTTAGCAGATTATGTGCCCCTTGTGCTGAAGATAGAGCTAACAGCTGTTTTGTTTTTATTTCATTATAATTGATATGCAACAAAAGAAAATGAAAATAAGCTACCTGTAAGGCAGTACTCCTGATTCATGCCCAGGCAAATCCACTGATGCACAGCTGTACTGGCTGAAACAGAAACTCAGATCTGATGCTGCAAGGGTTACATAGTAAGGTTTGCCAAGTCATGCCTACAGGTGAGTTCAGTAGCAGCTGTTAGCAATAATGAGTAAACAGGTTTGATTGGCAGTCCATCTCTAATGCTTCTGGATGAATTGAACACACTCCTGGACCATTTTAAGGATTGATGGAATAGAGCGGAAATGCATGGTCATGTGATTTTCCTTCCGGGTATTACAGTAGTCTCTTTCTGTTGATAACTCCCAGCACCCAGAGAGAACTAGGAGAAGCTCTTTGCTCTTGATGATCCTGCTCCAGGTGGTGTTTCCAGGATAATGGCTTTCTGTCACATTCCTTATGTTGTCAGGAGAAGAAACCATGCACCACTCCTCTGATCTAGCCCAGGGTTAACAACAATTTTTATTCTCTTCAAACAGAGTTTTTAAGACCTTTTTTTCATCAAACCATTTTAAGTCTAAAAAGAAATAGAGGCTATAATGATAAATGCAAACTTTTCATCATATGTAAAGTGAGAGAGAAGTAGAAGAAAAGAAGGGAAGGAAAGCAAGCAAGTTCACCACAAAACATAAGGGGTAAATGTAATTCTGTTCCCTTTTTACATGTGAGAAAATGAAGCATGCTCACTCTCTCACCCTCTTTCTGTTTCCAGAATGCTCTCAGAGACATCTATCTTCAGTCAGTTATCATTCCTGTAAGGTTCTTTAAGTCATTATTAGATAATCTTCTGGGGGACCCTATGGTCAGAGGAATTTCTGAGGATATAACCTGTTTGATTAAACTGAAGGTTGCAGATTAACAAAAGACTGACTAAAGATACGATTCTTTTTTCCTAGAAGAAAAGTAGTTTTATCTGCAACCATTTTAAAGAACCCTACAACAAAATGTTTGTAAATCCAAGTATGTGTATTTTATCTTCTGTCAAATAAAACTTGGAATTTATGAATATTATGGTCTGTCTGTATGTCTAATTGGGAATTTGGACCTTAGCATGCGCACTCACTATTTGCTTCTTGCTTCAGCTTAGAGATCCCAAAGTGTAAGTACCATTTGAAATAATTACTCCAGTTTCAGTTCTTTCTCTCCGGTTCTGTGTGTGGCTGCAACATTCTGGCTTAGAAGCCAGACTAGCAGATAACTGTAGTGCTGGGCTTTAAGAAGACTATGGTTCTTAGTAGAAAAATTCAACTTCACAGAAGAGATATCATGGTGAAGTTGGTTGTTTAATTTTAAAATTAGTTATTCAAAAAGCATTAAATTGCCTCTTGTATCAGATGGAAAGTAAAGAGGACTTCAGAGAAAATTATCGAGATACATTAATCAATTCATCCTTCAAAAAATTGTACTGTATCTGTTGAAATATAGTTAATAATTAAAAAAAAAAAAACTAATTAAGAGTTGTTTGAACTCATTTCCTAGTGTCACTTTCCCATGTCAGTTCCCAGTTATTCATATCCTTAAACTCTGAGTTAATTATATGCTTCCAAATATTGGGCAAAGACATAAATGTAAGTAATTATGAATTAACAATTGATATGATCATTAACACAGTACATCTCATCTCACAGGTTCCATACTCAGCACTTTAATTGTTTGTAAACCTCAAAGCACGTGTTGCTCATTTGAAATTTAACAGACTCTATTGAAAAGTTCAGCCGGGGTGAGACAGCCATTAAAAATTTAATTAACGCCATTTTTTTCTCTCCTTCAACTAAGATTACCTGCTTCACATGCAGTTTGCTGACTTATGGATAAAAAAAGTTATCCTATTTATACTACTTGTGAATAGTATTCTATCCAATAAATCTGTCCAAGACATAGGCTATTTTCAATCTTTTTTTCACTTCTTCAAAACATTTCTTTTCCCCATAGATGGATGGACAGTTCTCTTAGGACATACATCCAGTTTGTGGGAATGTGGAAGTACAATCTCCAACTGAGATGTAGTTCTAGTATCCTTTTAAAGATTTCTGAATTACTGCATGTGTCACCATTATTGTGGCTCCACTTTCATGTACTAAAGTGATAAAACTGTCAAGCAAGTAAAGACAACCTGACAAGCATGCTACAAGTGAAAGTAGGAGTTACAGTGAGTGAACCAGGAATTCATATGAAAGATCTTCTATTATAAATCCTTCTGTTTTCTATACAGAAACTACTTTTCTCTTACTGCCAGAAGAGACTATTTGCTTCAAAGTTTATTTCCGTTGCCTGTTGGACTATCTTCAACCGCTATGCTAAGCAATGTCTTAGTGCAGCAGGGTTTTCTAGAGTTATTTACCCAGATAACGATGTGTAATGTGTGTCTACCATGCCATTAAAATTAAGGCTGCCTTCAATTAAGCTGAAGTAGCCTAGCTAAGTGACGAATTAGTGACATTTTTTGTGAGCATACACCTATGCCACGAAGAAAGTGGTATCTTGTTACAGTACAGTATTTTGTTACTGTACAGAGACTGTTCTACTTTGCAAACAGCATATCCCAAATTGATTCATAAAGCAAAAAATGTTGGTATTTGGGATCTGTCATTTACATGTGCATTTTGGGGAAGTTTTGCTTAGGACTAACATTAGTCTGATGACATGGACTGAGTGCCTGCTGGAATGCATCTGGAATCCTTCTTTAGTACACCATCCAACCTAGTTTCATTGAAAAGGAATCTGATTTTTAAAAATATCTTTATATTCCATTCTCTGTTGGGTATGATTTTCTCCCATCAAAGAGAAATTTATACAAACTAACATGTTTGCAGTGTATGTAACCTGTGTCACTACCTACTTCACAGAAGTACTCAGCTCCTAATATGAAAATTTTCTCAGCTACAATCATCCATGCCAACATGGTCCTCGTAGGAACCTTCTCAGTAGGTTCAAGTGCAATATGATTAAAGGTGAGTTGGCTTCCCCTGCCTTTGAAATCCCATTCATAAGTAATAAAAATTACATACCCTATCTGTCTACTGACAGGCATGCTGCTGAATATTAGACTACTATTTCAATTTTTTTACCTTTAGGGTTTCTCTATGTAATATAAAAGAAATAATAATAAAATAGTGGGACTGTATTCCATGTGTTCCAAAATAGTTGTAAAATGCCCCCAGCTTTTACTTATAGCAACAACAAACTGGAATCATAATGTCATACTACTATTGGAAAACCTCTTGAAGCTAGCAGTCCATAATGTTGACTCAATTTTCAGGATATTTTACTTTTCTTTGATATAATATGAAGAAAATTGTTTCACTTTTATTCTTCCAAGAAAAAAGAAAGTTGATTTTGAAGTTTTACTTAAAGTGTAAAATTTGCATGATTTTACTACGATCTCAGTGTAATTTTTTATCACATTACTGAGTTTAGAAATTTTAAACTCTGCACATGTCCCTTATTGCAATCCTCAGGTAAAGACACAGGTACTATGGGAGCGTAACTGATCTGAAGTGAAAACTTTTTCCTTAAAGTCAATGAAAGTTCAAATTTTGATATAAGGGACTAACATTACCCTGTCATATTCATACCCAAACATAAGATATGTGTGGCAACTTACTTGAACTTTAGCCCACCTTCTGTTTGAAGCAAACTAGAGGATTTCAGGTTTATCTCTTTGGTATTTGCAGGATTTTGCAAAGATCTGCTGTTGCCTGCATCCTTTTGTAGTAAGCTTTTTGGTGGGGAGGGCTTTCAGCCATACTCTCTCTCTGAAATGCTTCACAACTTTGGCACATCACATCAATATCACCATGAGCAGGACAGGAGCACATCAGCCCTAATTATTGAATGGTTTGAATTGTTCTGTGGAATCCCAGACAGGGAAACTGCATTGTCTAAGGCAGCGTAAGCAGATGTCTCTCTCTCTCTGCATGTCTTTTGTTTTGATCATGCTGTCCCTAGCTCTGGTATCAATGGCTGCTTGGTGAACTAGCTTGACAAACTTATCCAGCAGGAAAAGAACCAGAAGGAGCAAAAGAGACGAATGATTCTTTAACTTATCCACTGATCAGTGAGTCTTCTGAGAGACATTGAACTCATTTAAATAGACTTTTATATAAAATAGATAACAATTCCCATTAAAAGACAATAAAATAAAGCTTAAAACTGTGGACTTACTTTCCTTAAAAGAAACAATGAGCAAGTATTTGGAGGAATACCATAATAATTCCTGTCACAAATCACTCTAAATTCTGGATTTCGTACTTTTTTCCTAAAAAAAAAAAAAATCCTTTAAAAATGATCCTATTACAAGAACAATAGAAAACTTTGGTCTCTGTAGAAAATAAAAGTATCTGGTACCTAATAAGAATTACAGTCTCACAGGTTTTTGTTTTTAAAGCTAAGTATGTATTCAGTCAGGACTTGTTATATCTGAAGTGTTTTTATATGTAACCAAGAAGGTGTGGATTCTACGGTTTTGTGGCTAGTTTTAAACACAAGCATGACCCTTTGAAGAAATTCAATACAGTCATAGGAAATACCATTCCCCCTTATTTGACTGCAGAAAGAAAAAACACATATTTTTTTACAGGATTGTTTTCAATTAATACAGTACCTCCAGTTAGTTCACCACATATTATATTTATACCGTCCCAAAGCAGGAGCAGAATAATGCACCCAGGGAACCGAACAGAACAGCTCAGTTATGTTGAGCATTTTTCACACATACCAAAGTGTACTTATTAAAGGAAAGGAAGTCACCTTTTTGAAACTGTAGGTCAACCACTGAAATGAAGCACAAATCCAGAAGGAAACATGTTGGTTGTTTGAAAATAATAAGATATAATTTAAAATGATAGTATTGCACTTGCCTAGAAACAACCAAAAGTAAATACAGGAGACCTTTTAGATGTTAGAGGTACACGTTCAGGTTTCTTATGAAGGCAAGTGCTCTCAAAGAAAGTAAAAAATGTCATTCACCTCTGTATAACCACTCACAGCAGATGACTTATGTTCAGTTATGTTCAGAAGTGTTGACTTATGTTCAGCTCTTCTTCACTTTTTGTTAAAAGCCAAACAACTCTAGCAAACACTTAAAAAACATACCAGCCACTTGTATTGTCAAAGCACTTTGAGTCTGATAACCAAAAGCTATCTTTTGTCTTCTCTGCTGGAAATGCAGATGAATTCACTGTCTGTGTGCTCACGAAGGCTTGACATAGCTAGTGAACACACACACAACTTACAGTCAAACACTTCTAGAACAAAGTGAATTAACACTTCCATTATTTGTGATTTCCTTCACTTATTTGTTATTACTGAAATATCTCTTGATGATTTTATCATAACTAGGTTTATATTGCTCTCCGAAGAGTTTCTCTACACTATTCTCATTGCATAATCTGTGCCACTGTGATAATTGCCAGTAATAACAGCAGAATGCACATCAGCAAAAAAGTTTTGTAACCTTGTGAGTAGAAGGAATGACCACAAATTAAATAATTTATTGACCATAACATCAAAACTACAAGTTATAAATAAATATTGATTAAAAGTATCAAACCAAAGAAGTGAAATTTTTCATTTGCCAAATGAAAAGGTCCTTACAAAGATATATATCAATTGCACAGTGACAAGCTCTGATCTTAGTTCATTTCAATCATCAGCACATAAAATCTCAAACTATACCAATTCTTCCAACTGCTTTATGAATGTTAACTATCTTTAGAATATCTCCACTTGAGAAACATAATCCATCCCCTTTCACTACCAGGAAATATAAGATCATTAATAAATTTTCATATTATTGCAGTCTACTTGGAATGGAGACCATATCAGGATATAGTCACCACCAATCAGCTATAATTAGTCCTCAGTGCAGCTGGTTCCTAATATGTACCATATCCACATCTGGATCTGTCTTTAGACTATGATTGTCATAACATAAATTTGTTTTTAACTACAAGTTTTAAAGATATTTGCCAAAGTAACAACATCTGTGTTAGACACAAGATTAATATTCATGACTCTCCTGTTATTGCTTCTCATTCATAACACTTATGCTGTAATAAACTAACATCTGTATCTCAAATCACTAAGAATTATCTTAAATTAAACAAACACGACATAGCATATTCTGAAGTAAATATGTTGTGTTTGCTTCCTCACACTGATTTTTGAAGCGGTAAACATCCAGATTCTAGTCACCCCAAACTGTTGCATGTGTAGGTGTCCCAGCACAAAAGACACTGAGTGCTAAAAGGCTTTTGTGAGAAAAAATAACGAAGTAAAACATATCTAACAAGGCAGATAGAAATATATTTTAAGCAAAACACCAAACAATCAAAAATCTGAGCAAGCTTGTGAAAAAAGGAGAACATGTTTCTGCTAACACATTTCTAGATTACAGTCCCATACAGAAAATGTTGTGAGAAAGAGCTCTCTTGATAAAACATTTATACCTCATCTCCTTTGTCAGTTCCCAGTGTGGTGCTTTTTTAATAGCAAGATAAATGAAGACAGTCAACAGATGAATTAAATATTCCTGTTATGCCAACTCAATTAAGCCTTACTGGATGTCTCCTGGAAATTAAAGGTACTTAAATGCATATTGAAATATTCAACTGGGTTAGGTGTCTGAACACTTTGTCCAATTCAATGTCATCTTTGCTTACCTGAGCTCTTTAAACCCTGTCCTTAGGCTATACATTTAACAGAGAACCATTGTGCAAACTTTTGACTTGACTTGTTGTGTATCTTAAGATATAATAAACATTCCGATAACAGACTTTTTGACATCTTTGGAATTGTTTTCCCTCAATTCCATTAGCTCTGCTTTAAACTGTTAATTGTTTCAATGCAATGCCTCAAAATAAAATGCAAGTTTGTGCTACAATGAGGTATGAAAAATGGGAAGCGCTCAGCTGATATCAACACGATGAGTTTGTGTTCCTTAGATGGGGAAACCTACAATTTGTGTTTGTGTGGGAAGCCTTTTACAAAGAGATACTAGCATAAATAAATAAACAAACCAAAGCCTCTTCCATATCCCTATGGCCATAGAACATTACATGCTACAAAATAAAATTGTATTGTAGGGAAAGCCTGCAGTTATCTATTTGCCTATAAGAGTGAGCTTTGATTACCTTGTCTCTTCTAGAAATACTTGTTTCAAAGGAGATTTAAATAATAGAGGACAAAAAGTTATAAGACTAACTTAAAACAGAGTCACTTTACTTAGTTTGGAACATGACCCCTGCCAGTTATCAATAGCTGGCAGATTTTGAGAATGATCTGTAGTACTTCAACATGGAATTAATCACTGAATAATATGGATTAGGTCAGATCAATAAGTGCTTTTTCGCTAGCTGAACAATTACAAGAAATTACAGTCTCTTTCTCCTTCATTTTCACAGTTCCCGTTTCCTTGCTGACAAAAAGTGATACATACTTGTTTATTGGAACCCAAATTAGTCAATTACTTATCCATACGTTTAAATATAGGAATGTAACCACTATTCTATCTATGAAGTATACCTAAGTATTTTAACTGAACTAATAGCATTTTTTTCTAACTTAATTACAATAAATAGTTAATGATCAGTCAGGAATGTGACATTTTGAGAGCTTCGAGAGTGAATTTAGACTTTTTTCAAATCAGAAAAAAAAATCACAGATACTAGAACCATCAGTTTGCAACTCAATTATTAAATACCAGGAAACATTTTTTGTCTTTTTTAACATGTAATTAATACTCAGTGTTTGGATATGTAGCTTTTTTGTTTAAAAGAGCAGTAAATTAATGTCTAAAGATTTGTAAATAGTGTGTCACTTTTATATTGTTTTTTGTAATTGTATTATTATAGTAAAGCACATATTTTTCTGTCTTTTTCAGTCATTTGCTGATATTAATGTTGGTACTTTGCCTTTTTGGAAATCCCAGCAAATTCAAAGTTTACAAAAAGCACAACATCTACAAACAAGAATCAAATTGATTGTACACAAATAATCAAAATAATATATATATGTTTAATATATAGCTAAGGGGATGTCAGGAGAAATCATTGACTTTATCTGATTTCTGAGGAAACTTAGGGCATTTACGGCAGTAACACCAAAATACTGTTGGGCCCATACTTATAAAATCTGAGTTTTTCAAGCAATAGCACTTACAGAGACCCTAAATTCTTCTATCACGTACAGAATATTTTCTCTGGGAGTTTACTCTATTTACAGTTTAATTCAAAGATAAATATTAACATCACAAGAAGCAAATGAGCACGGATTCATATGCCACACTGAAATTCAGTTGTGGATTAGAAATCTGACATTATAATGTCAACACTAATTGACATTTCATTTCTTCAGTAATAACATTGGTAAATCTCAGCTTCCTCATTAAATGGCATATCCTACTAAACATAAAGTGACGCAAAATTTTTTAAAAATTATTTTTTAACAGCCAAGAAAAGCAAAAAATCATTATGAACTGTATGAAATACAATTATATGTGTTACACACAAGGATTTTAACCTTTGAAACCAGTGGGAGTTTTCTGTTTACTTTAATAGGGACACAATCAGCCCGAAGGTATTAAAATGCAAGTAACATTATAAATTAAGTACTCACTATTCAGAAAATGCAAGATTTAGAGTTGAAACCATAACCTTAACTCTTTCCCATGGGCCACATGCAACATGATGATACGCAACTCCAAAACACGTGAAGTATTAAAATGTAAATGTGAAGAATCCCTTCCTTCTCTCAAACAGAGAAAACATCCTGTAGTGGTGTGGAATATCCTCTGCATAGCTCTTAGTCTTCACCAGTGAGTACAGGGCAGAAAGTTTCTGACTGTCCAACAGAAGCAGAACTGGGAGTTGGCATTCTTTGTTATTTAGATATGCTGCTTTGCATCCCCAAAAAGTAAGAGCAGCACATTAAGATGCTATCTAGAGTTTGTGTAGGCCTCAACACAAAACATTAGATAATTTCCTCTCTCTTCAGCACTGGTTGTTCAGAGGCTTTCAAATCCCACAGGTGATATTAGCTAAAAGCTCCTTAGCACGAAACCAAGGAGAGATACTTGATACAATTTCAAATATTACATTATACAGTTTATTTTGTTCTTTCTTGCATAATATGTAAAATCCACATTCATGTAAAAGCAATTTTACAAGTCACTTTTAAGCCATCATTGATTAGCATCTGTAAAATAATACATCTTTATTTAAAACAAGTCAATTCTACTGCATAAAACTATAATTCATTTAAAAGTAAGTTTCACTGTACTGCTGGGGCAGTAAAACTCATTCTCAATCAGATTATGTGAAAGGCATGGCTCAACCCATCATCCTTTGGTTACAGTAGATTTGCTGATGTCACATCAAAAGGCTCATTTGCATTCCTATTTCCCAGTTTTAATTACTTCTGGAGACCAGAGAATAATGGTACATTTGATATAAATTAAGTTCTTTTAATATTAATTCAATCCTTTCCTTTTGGTATATTATGCTCTATATAACAAATACAAAATTATGTCGTATTGGCTATTACCCATATTCAAAGTGCAATGTTAATGGAAGTATTTCTGCAATTCTAAGTATATTCTAAATCTAAAGCAAATATCACCTATTATAATTATTTTTATTTTCTCAATACACACACAAGAGGAGATTCAGAGATATTCAGTTCCCTTTGCAACACTTTCTCAGACATGAAGGTTTTCATTTTTACCTGTCATTCAACAAAAATTAACTGAAACCACCATTTCACTACCTATACGCTAAACAGCAAGCTAATTAAAACTGTATCACCAAGAGATAGATCCACATGGCAATTCATCCTAAGCTTTCTGTGTAAAAATCTTATTTTGAGCTAACAAGTGGCTCAGAGAGCAAATACATAAAACTGAAGTGCTGAAAAGAGGACAGAAAACCTGTTTTAGCCATGCCACCACTGTGTGCCAGGCCTAAACACAGTCATCCTTTTCTGCTTTTTCTTAAAAAATAAAATCAGTACAAATTTCAGTTGCAATTGTGTGGCTGAGGTTTATTAAGCATTGCAACTGTCTATTAATAGTGGCACAAAAATTACATTTTTTTCTGACAAAATGCATACCAAGGATCTATCTTACACGTTACAGGCCTTATCTCCTCTTTCTTCCCCCACTCTTTACAAACACAATGGGTTAGTATGATTAACCACCCAAGCTCAACACACGCTTCCACTGTACTTTGGAGACATTACCATTTTGCCAGGTTTAAAGATCTACCTTAAACCACTGCGGTGCAAAGCAACAAGTGCAGTTGTGCAGGAGAATCTGCTGCTCACTTTGTACAGGGGCACGTGAAGGATGATTACTCTTTCTGCCAGGGATTAGTATTTCTTGGGAAGAATTCTGGGCAAACAGCCCAGACAAGCAGCAGCATGAGGGTGAGCTGCTGGCTACGGAGCAAACCCAGAAAAAGCTACATCCTCTGTGATACCACTCTTGAAATGCAGAAGCCTGACCCATGACAACAGCACGCCAACACATCTGCTGCATACTGGACCTAACAACTTATCTATCACGTTGTAGCAGTGATCTTTGTTTAATGGAGGTGTTGTGTGCTTGTTCATGAAGCACCACTGCGCAACAAAAGAAGACATCTTAGTGTAAGGAGAAGCCAAAATCTTTGGTGGTTTCCTTACCTACTAGTGCAAATGATGTGTTTGCTTCAAGCTTTTGAACTGTTCATGCTACAGACACATTCCAGTTTGAGTCTGTAAAGAGCACTAGTCTCTATAAAAGATCTGTAGGTTAAAATACACAGACATTCTGATATGGGAATGTGCTGATAAAATACAGTCTTCTCCACATATATTTATACAGACAGATATATATATGTAGGTTGCTGTGAAAGCAATGCCTATTTAATTCCTATTTATTATTTACTATTTTTAATTCCTATTTATTTCCATGGAAACTACAACAGATACAATAACACTATTTGATAGAGAAAATTCTCAGCTACAAAGCAGTTTTTCCAACTGCTGAAATGCACCACCCACCACCTCACTGTGCTCACATCCACTGTTTGGTCTCCATAAATGTTCAGTGAGTGTCAATGAATGTCAATGGGTGCCGTATTTTCTGCATGGAGGAATTCAGTGACACATCTTTTCTTCATACACACTTCTATGTCAGATGTCATTTTGTCAGACTGCCCCTCCACTGACATCTGTCACATGGCAACAAAATGTAATGGAATACTGGTGGGAAGGTTCAGCCTCTACTGCCATCCCACCAACATCCTCCTCTGATGTTGTGGGCCAACATAATAAAACAGGAGGCATTACTTTCAGAACAGCTCTCATACAAAATCTGAGAGAACATCTCACCCACTTATTTCAACCCTTGGATAAAATATTATACTACAAGAAAGCATTTAACCGAGTTCCACTACAAGTTTAGAGGGGATTAAGGGCAACTTTTAAAGGAACAATTGAAATTTTATCTAAGTATCAATGGCAATTGTAGAAATTCTGCTCTTGAGTCAGGTTTCACGATAAAAGGAAAATTGCAAATGAGAACAGTAATCTTCTCTCAACATTGAAATTTTCTTATGTTTGATTCCGCTGGGTTTACATCTTTATACACACACATGTATTCTCTCTCATCACCTTCTCTCAACATTAAGTAATAACCAATGATGATAATTAATATCTGTTGTGAAGAGATTGCTGTCTTCCCTGGAGACATCCCTAAAACGAACAAAGTGAAAAAACAGAGCTTTTCCTGAAAATATTCAGAACTAAATCTTTGTAACAGTAAGGATATTGTTTTTAAGACAGCTCTTTCATTGAAAGTATATCTGTATTATGGCTACTGTGATGTTAAGTAAGGCCTGAAATGCAGAAATACTATGGAAGACAATGCTGCTTCAAGAGAATAAGGAGAATTCTGACCTGCAGGCAACATGTGCTTTGGTACCAGAGCATTACTTCAGCTGTAGCAGACATTTAGTCTCGTGCACAAAGATGTATCAGAAGAAAAATGATTTTCTGTCTAGTGTTATAAATAGACTAGCAGATAATGGCTTTCTCTCATAAAGGAGCTTCAGATATTTGCGCTAATGTCCTTTATTATAACACCACTGAAATTTTGCAGCATAGGCAGAACAGTTCTTCTAGCAACATACAGCAACACATTTCTCACTGTTGTACACACAAAACTTTACTTACTTTCATAGGCTTAAAGACATGTGCGCTGTTACTCTCAGAAGAAAGCGTATATAGTCTTGTATTTATGCTACCAACGAATTCTGTTCTTTTTTCTTTCCCTAAATCTGGAAAAACAGTTATCAGTAGCCTCCTTTATTATTTCTCCCTTTATTCAGCCTGGTACTTTTAAAGATACTATATATCCTGTTCTACCTCTCTAATTTTCAACAAGCATTTGGTCTATACATAAATAATATGTGAGTTTCTTACTCTGCACCTTCTTTTATTAAAAGTGGGAGCATAAAATCAACAGACATTTAAGGAATGAACCTGCTGTACTTTTGTGTAGTGCTGTTCTATGCAATAAATACTATCTCTTCCAAACTAAGCAAGAAATAAATAGCAAGAGAAGAACTGAATTAATCCACAGCTTTTCTGACTTCTTGAGACTGCAGTAGTATATTGAATTAGACTTTTGAAAAACATTTTCATTTGATTGTTTCAGGAGCATGCTACCAGCATACCTGCCTTTTAATGTAATGCCAGTCAGGAAACTTTTAGAGAGATCAGTGGAGGGCCACAAATATGACGAGGGGCCTGGAGCGTCTCCCTTATGAGGAAATACTGAGAGACCTGGGACTGTTCAGCCTGGAGAAGACCGAGAGGGGACCCTCTCAGTGCTTATAAATATCTAATGGGCATGAGTCAAGTGGGTGAGACCAGGCTCTTTTCAACAGTGTCCAGTGACAGAACAAGGGGCAATGGGCACAAACTGGAACACAGGAAGTTCAATTCGTACAGGAGGAAAAGTTCTTTACTTTCAAAGTGAGAGAGTACTGGAAGTGGAGTCTCTTTCTCTGGAGATATTCAAAATCCACCTGGATGCTTTCCTGTGTAACCTGGTCTAGGGAACCTGCTTTAGCAGGGTGTTGGACTAGATATCTCCAGAGGTCCTGTCTAACCTCTATGATTCTGTGATTCTGTGATCTGTACTCTGCCCTTCTCCCATCATACATGTCAAGAGGCATGGATAAGGCTGTAAATTTTTCTCCTTTCAGAAGACCTTAGGAGCTCAGTATATTCCCACCTCTGTTGTTGCCTGCTGCCTAAAATTTCTGCCAGCTGCCATTAAGTAGAGGGATGAAATCACTTCCATGAATGCCTACCTGTCTGAAACTTCTTAGCTACCAAATCAGCTCTTACTCACGTGCATAAAGGATAGAAGTCAGTACAATGGCAAGTGGAAATCTGTCATAAAAAAAAAAAAAAAAAGAAGAAAGAACAAAACGGAAAAATTAAGATAAGTATATCCTAATAAGGAAATGTTGGTATGTGTGAGGTAGCAAATCATCAAATACTGTTCTTGTTCTCGCTCCCAAAGACTGAGAACGACTAGGGGAGAAAGTTCTAAATTATTTCAAATGAGGAAACTGAAGTAGTGAAGGAAATAAAGGACTCTGAAGCCTTCTCAACTTCTATACAGACACAGCCAGAGGAACAATCCTATCCTCATCTCTTATTCATTTCTTATCCCAGTAGTTCCTGTCAGATTGCTGGCAGAAACATAATCCTGTAATCTAGCTGCACTTTGCAATTTAAGGAGGAGAGGTTCTTCTGCCCCTTCCCTTTCTGTCTGGTGAAATTCCTTCCTTCTTCAAAGCCTGCTGCACTGAAGCTCCTATATTGGTGCTTCAGGACCCTTATTTTAAATTACAAGGAGTGAGAATTTCTGTAGAAGCCATTACGCTAGCCCATCTGAAGCAAGCTGATAAACAGCTGACTTTGAGTGTGTTACTGAATATCTCAGGAGAGTAATTTACAATTCCTCAGAGAAAACTGAGGTGAAACAGTCCCTGACTGTGTTTCATCTCAGCAAGCATATCATGCAATGTCTTGAGAATATTAACAGCAGCAATATTTGCCTTCTACCACTCTCAGCCAGCTGGTATAAACATGAATGATGGTGCTGACCCTGCTGAGGTCTTCATCTCCTTTTCAGTGTCAACGGGGCCTATGTCTGACTGACAGAATGCCCATGCAGTTAAGTCTTATGGCCATTAAGCCTAGGTCCACAGGATCAGTTGTTATATGTGGAGTGATAACTATGCAGTCTGTATCAACTGATTTCTCTTCTGATATCTTCACCTAAACCTTCTAATAAAAAAAAAAAAAAAAGAAGAACCAAAATGTTTCTTTTTCATTATATCTTGCTAATATGTATAATTCATCTTGCCTCAGTGTCATTTAGTATTTTCTAAGACAACATATTATATAGTTTTTCTACAGATACAACTCCAGATAAACTGTTTCAATTCATTCTGTAGGAGATACCTCCTCACTTCTATACTGCTGTATACCATGCTTTTCTGTCTTAACGTTCATGTCTTAACTTTAATCCATATTTTTGTAATGATCTCAGAAACCTTTATATTTTTCCAGGTGATGTTTTCTGTTTCCAGCAGTTAATACCATACCATTTCTACAGCAGAAGACAAAATTTAAAAGCAAAGAATCTGATACAAAATGTTCTGGATTATGGTAAGGTTACTCACTAGACTGCACAACTGCTTTTCATACCCAAATCCACGCTTATATTCAATGGAACATATACAAAGAAACCCCAATGCCATTTAATATATCTGAGGAAAATCCATTTTTTATTATTTATTTTACATACTACTTTAGAAAGAAATCTATTGAGATGAAGTCAAACTTGATTCTTTCTCGTCTTTCCTTACATTCCCCAACATTTAGGGTATGATAGACACACCTTTCCTTAGCCATGATTAAACAAAGTCATCTGTTCACTAATCCAATACAAATAATATTTTCAATTTCTGTGAATGTTTCAAAGAATATGTTCCCTTTCATCACACTTAGTTTTTAGCGGAACAACATTTTTTGTTAAGCCAATATCTGCCAATTAGTGAAGAACCATTTTCTTCTGCAACACTTAATGAGGAGAACAAACAGTTATCCTCTGTATTGAGAATAAGAGAATAATTATTGTCCTGCTAGGTACAACACAGTTTTACTCTGCTTTTTTAACATTTCAATAAAGATTTGGATTAATACTAGGAGATTTCTATGGATTACAGATGAAAAAGCATACTCTGACATGATCTATTTATTGTTTTCTTGGCACAATGTTTTTTCTGAATCACATATGCACATTAAAGAACATTTGCAATGATGCATACACAAATCTAGTTTAAGCTATTTGAGCTCTAACTGAAAATGATGTAATTAGTTACAAAGCACTCCCTGCAGTGTGTTAACTCATATCTTTGTTAGAAGCAGGTTATTCATCCTTCCCTCTTTCAGACAGCCCATATTTTCCCTCTGAAGGAAGCCATTTTTGATTGTCTAAAAAAAACTCCCAAAATGTATCTGTTAATGTTATCTATCATAGATGTCTGCCTCAAGCCATCACTTTTGAGCAAAATACAGTCAGAACATACATTTCAAAAATTAGGCTGGGGAAATTACATTTTTATAATGTCAGATTTAAAACTGACAATGTGACAAAGTGTACCTTTAATGTCTTACCATATAACCATTTAAAAGAAGGGATGTGAATTCTTGCTTGAGAACAGCCTTTATAGGCCAGCCTGATGTTCCTCTGAAAAATCAGCCTGCATTTTTGTACTGACTTGCAAACTGTCAGAAAGTAGAGCTTGCACATGTTCAGACTGTAGCAATCTACATTTCTGTGTGCCCTAAGCATCCTTGAACCCCTTCTAAGTTTGCAGTGTGCTTGCTGTCCTCACTGAAACACTGAAAGAGTACAAGTAACTCTTCATGTTATTCTTACAGATTGAGTATGCTTGCTGCAAAGACCTGTGCAGAGAATCTACACCGGAGATTGGTAGCAGGAGGGAGAACTGACATTAGGAAAGAGACGAATAGATGTTAGTATATAGGATAAAATAACTGAGCTAAAGTTAACTTTTGTCAAATATAATAGGTACACTAAAACTCCAATGAATTATTTTTACTCTTACTGTATTATCACAGATATACAAAAAACTATGTATTGCACAAACAACTTCACATTTAAGATTTAATGGTGCAGAATGCTATTTATGCTACCAATTATCTGTCTTTCTCAGATAATATAGATTACTGCATAGACATTATGTAATTTGTGTCAGTCTGTTTACGAACTTAATGTGATTGTTTTAAGATTGAACATCATTCTTGCAGTAAAGATTGCCTTCTTCAGTAGAGGAAAATGAAATGTACCAGCTCCCTCAAAAATATGCTTCCTAAGGGGTCCATTACACTGAAATGCAAAGATTCTGTATTAGAAAAGTGAAAGTGACATATTTGCACTAAATAAACAAACAGGAAAAAATCACAGGTTCAAGGGTATTTACAGCTTGTAGGCTGTATTTACAACTTACAGGCATTATAAAGGTCTTCTAGGGGAAAAATAAATTAATTTTAGAAGCTGGTAGGACCTATTGATTTCTTTCTGCCAACAGGTTCTTCCTGTTCCGTTTTAATATATAATTGATGTTGTTATCCATCGCAGAATGTTTATTTTTCCAATGGTAAGCTATTCAGATTCATTCAGATCATGAATATTCTCATTTCTAAGATTTCATTCAGAGTCACTCTTACAGATCTCACTATTTTGCTTGGGGTTGCATTAGGTTTTCTGGAGTTGTTACCCAACCTTTTGGGTTGGGTACTGTCTAGACACAGAAATAGCCCAGTCTGAAAACTCCTAAAATTAAATGATCAAAGATAAAGCTGAAAAATATTTCACGGCCATTGCCAAGAACAGAAATCAAGTCACTTCGTTATTCATGTCATGGGCTGGATCATGTTCCTATATGATCAATAAAATCCAGATTTAAACATAGTGTATTGATTAAATTATAATGAGAGGAAAAAGGGGACATAGAAAGAATTAGGGCCAAAAGTCAATATGATGTTTTTGTTCTGAAATGGTAAAGTATCTGGTGATGCCTGATTTTATTAATATATCCTATGACTTCTCATTTTTTCTGGCCAAATATATATATATATATATTAATTAAAAGCATAAAACAGAGACTGATCTCTCCTGAAAAAGGTAAGTCTAGCTTTGAAAATATCTCTAGGGTGTATACACCTGGATCTAAATATGCATGCATGCATTCACAATACCAAGTCCCCAGACCTGTCTTCCACTTTTCTTTCACAGGAATTGTACTCATACAAAAATAACTTCTCTGGACTGATTCCTTCTATGCAGTCCATATGAAAACTTAGTATATTTTGTAGTTGACTTGGGAAAGGATTTCTTCTCTAGAAGAACATAGTTTGAGAATTACAAGTAAACTTTAAATGTAAGGGATTCTTTAATCATGAAAATCCTATGAATTTCTTTAATTACAAAAAAAAAAAACATTCCCATATGATAAGATAATGGAGCAATGATGGAATAATCACTCATAATCATTTTTAGACATAGAAACATTTGAAAGACAACAATAAAACCAAACAATTCCTCATATAGATACAAGAGCTAATATCACCATTTAATAATGTACTTCACTGAGCTTCTACATTGTTGAATTTTTTGGAAAATTGTGTGCCAGAGATCCAGAAATGCCATGACGGAAACTCCTGCTGCCCTATTTCCCACTGAGACCAGAAGCTGAATGCAAGAGATCACACAGGAAAGACCTCATTTGTTTTTCTTTCTTCTGTATTTCAGAGGATTTTAATTTTTGCTTACCAAACATTCCTAACAGGCCTAAACTATGGACAGCTTGTGGTTTGCCCATCACACACACGAACCGATATGAGTTTATGTAAGGTCAGCACTTGCTAAAGTGAAATGACAGTGTCTTGCAGCTTTGTTTAGTGTTTTGAAACATAGCTGTCAGCTTCAGTTGCAAAGAAAATATTTAAAACAAGAAGCAAGACCGATGCACGCAAATACGATTGACTAAGCAGGCAGAAAACCTTAAACAATTGCCATGCTACATTAATTCCTGCTTCATTCAAGTGATATTTACCCAGGCACCAATAATGATACTTTAAATATCAGGATTGTTAAATATTTCCTTACACATTAAAATACATTATGGAAATTTATAATAGCAAGGGATGCAAGAAAGGGGAAGTCAGTGTTCTGAGTTTTATGAAGCTTTTGTAAAAGAGCCACAAAAAACCCATCAACAGAATGAAAGATGTCAGTGAAGAGGATTTCCAGAAATGATTCACAGATAAAAAAGTTTCTTCACATACTCTACTGTTTTCAGGGCTGACCTGGGCAATTTTTTTGAGTATTCCGGTGATTTCTCCTGCTAACACATTGGATTATCAGAATGGATTAGGATAACCACAGTCCTGCTATGAACTACTTAACTCTGGAAAGAGAGAATTATTTAGGGTTTCATACAGGAAAAGTCAATGATGAATTGACCTACTCCCAACATTATGTCTTAGTTTCTAATTGAAACTTTCTCTCTTAGTGTATGCTACAAAGCTGTGTTTCGGTTCTAGAACTAAAAACAAGGCTGATAACACCCAGCAGTGTTGAACAGAACCAAGGACATTTGCATGTCTCTGCCAGGAGAGTGAAGAGGCTGGGGGGGGGCGAGGAGCCGGGAGGGGACAAGAATGGGGCAGCTGACCCAAACTGACCAAAGGGATATTCCATACCATATGACATCATGTAATATAAGGAAGTGAGTGGCGAGGGCCCATTTGCTTGGGGATTGGCTGAGCATCGGTCGCGGTTGGTGAGCGATTGCTTTGTACAATCACTTGTTTTGTATATAATTATCATTACTGTTATTTTATTCTATTTTCCTTTTCTGTTAGTAAATAGTTTTATCTCAACCCACGAGTTCTACCTTATTTCTCGATTCTCTCCCCCATCCCAGAGGAGGTGGGGAGGGACTGAAATGCATTGTAGTGTTTCCAGGCCTGCCGGCTCAAACCACAACACATTAAAACCAATTTTTGTAGATATTTACATAAATTTCACAAATTTCTGTAAATTTAAAATGTCAAAATGACATAGAAATCAAAAGTAATTTTAATTTAAAAATAAACTTGCTCAAACAATTTTTCTCCTAATTATCTATCACTACAGTTCTTTAATGCATTCTTTCTGAGGAAAAGTTTCAAGATTAGAATATCTTTAACAGTTAGGAGGACCGTGGTCTCAGGACTACAGCATGAAATGTAACTTTGTAGCGTATAGCATAATGAATTAAAGAATCAGCTGGACCATTATCAAGTAGAAATTGCAGAAATATTCTACTGAAGAACTTTGTCCTGCCAGATGACTCTATGTACTTTAATAGACATTATCACAGAATCATAGAAGAGACCCACAGGGTTCATTGTTTCCAACACCTGGATCAACATAGGACCACCCAAAATTCAAACCTTAGGACTGAAAGCATTGTCCAAACTCTTCTTGAACTCCAGCAGACTCGGTGCTGAGACCACTGCCCTGGGAAGCCTCTTCCAGTGCAAGACCACCCTCTGGAGAAGAAACTTTTCCTAACAATTGACATTAACCTCCCCTGATATGGCTCCATGTCGTTCCCTCGGGTCCTGTCGCTGTCACCAGAGAGCAGAGATCAGTGTGTGCCCCTCTGTTCCCCTCATGAGGAAGCTGTAAGCCACGATGAGGCCTCCTCTCAGTCTTCTCTTCTCTGGGCTGAACAAAACAAGGGATCTCAGCCACACCTCATGCATCCTGCCCTCTAAAGCCTTCACCTTAACTTCATAGCCCTCCTTTGGACTCTCTAATAATACAGGCAGCCATAAGCAAACCAAAAAACTTCATGGTTTTCAAGAAGTGCCGACACACTTCAGTAGGATAGGACAAAATCCTACTCAGTTACACTGCCGTAAAACCACTTATTTCATGGGCTTTAACACACTGACAATTCCACTGACGTAGCTGAGAACAGCATTTGGCCCAATACATCATATTCCAGCCCATAGTGGCTGGAAGACTGTGAAGAGGAAAAGGACCTAGGGGTGTTGGTTGATGCTCGGCTGAACATGAGCTGAAAGTGTGCCCAGGTGGCCAAGAAGGCCAATGACATCCTGGCCTGTATTAGAAATAGTGCAGCCAGCAGGAGCAGGGAGGTGATCATCCCCCTGTACTCAGCTCTGGTGAGGCCGCACCTCGAGTACTGTGTTCAGTTTTGGGCCTCTCACTACAAGAAAAACATTGAGGCCCTGGAACGTGTCCAGAGAAGGGCAAAAAAACTGATAACGAGTCTAGAGCACAAGTCTTATGAGGAGTGGCTGAGGGAGCTCGGATTGTTTAGTCTGGAGAGGAGGAGGCTCAGGGGAGACCTCATCGCACTCTACAGCTTCCTGAAGGGAGGTTGTGATGAGGAGGGGGTCAGCCTCTTCTCCCAGATAACCAATGATGGATGAGAGGGAATGGCCACAAGTTGCACCAGGGGAGATTTAGATTAGCTATAAGGAAAACCTTTTTCTCTCAAAGAGTGGTCAGGCACTGGAATGGCCTGCCCAGGGAGGTGCTGGAGTCACCATCCCTGGTGGTGTTCAAGAAGTGTCTGGATGAGGTACTACGAGCTATGATTTAGTAGCTTAGTGGGCAGTACTGGTGATAGGAGGATGGTTGGACTAGATGATTTTGTAGGTCTTTTCCAGCCTTTTGTTTCTATGATTCTATGATCTTCATTCAGAAGCAGCATCCATTAAATACAATGAATAGCTTTCCTCAGAGTACAACTGGAAACATGCAGATATTAAATAGTGACAGCAACATAATCTTTATTCCAAGATACTCCTTAAGAAAAGTGTGAATTTGTTTGTGAAAACAAACAAATAAACAAAAGACAACAGTCAAAAATAAACGGTCTTTTCAACAATAACTATTCAATTTTTGGAAGGAGTTAAAATTGGATTATTTCTTCCTTTCATCAGGATCCCTGACTTTTCCCATTTCTAGCTTCTCTGTGAAGAATTTGAGCTCTATTGCTACCTAACAGGCTAAATATTTGTTTTTATTATTATTCATGTCATCACCCAGTTACAGCATTTTAAAACTAGCTCCTTAATCCCAAAGTATATCATAAATAGAATTAAGAAATAAGTTTATGAACTAACGCTCTCAATCTGAAGTTGTATTACAGTACCACACCATCAAAATGCCAGCTGTCATCCTGAAATAAATCATCAAAGTAGGTCAGGTATGTCTAATTTTGAGATGGACATATTTCCAAACAAATTTTTCCCAGTTAATATACTTAAGCAACTTGTGGGTTGGGTGAAAATAAAAGCTGATATACAACAGTGATACTTTGTTCCAGCAGAGATACAAATACAGAGAAAGAATTTTCTTTTATAAAAGCAGGAAGGGATAATTGACATCCATCAAAAGCATACGAATTTAGATGGAGATTTCAAAAGAATCAGATCTTAAGTGCTCAGGATCATACTTAGGCAGTTCTGAAATCCTTCTTTCATGCACAGAGAAGCTGAGATTGACTTGAATCCTTTACTCACCAAATAAGAACATTATTGGCAAGGGACGAAGCCAAGACTTTTAATGCTTCTGTTCCATGCCTCAGTCCTCATCTGGAGTTAGTGTCTCAGTGGTTGAAAGGAAATTTTATCTTCCAAATCCTTATAATTTTTGGCCTTTTTGTTAGCAAGAAAAATAATGAACCTTGACAAAGTTTACAGTTTCTAAAAATAACAGTTGTGATCCTGGCTGGAAGACCATTGTAAATGGAGAAGTTAGTTCTTCACATGATGGTTAACCTGAGCAAGACCAAGTTTGTGATGTGATGTGCTGTACTGCAAATACAATTTAGTCTTCAGGCCTAAAGAGGTCAAGCACAGACCCCTTGCCTCTAAGATAACCTCACCTATCTCATTGTAGTGGAGGAGCCTGCAGGCAGCTTCCACTTGGTACTAGCCTTCATCTAAAAATGCAGCAGCAAGAATTTAATGCAAACATACTTTCTGTTTGACAATAGAAATTATGTATAGAGTTGTTTTCTTTTAAAAAAATATCCTGTAATAGCTCCAATGACCAAAATGGGGTAACTCTGCAGCTGGACCTGCAGAATGTGCTGCAGCCTGACAGAAAATATATTCAGTGCTTGCGGTTCCCAGCATCTGTGGGGACTCAAAATTATCTATTTTTCATTTATCTCTCATATTTTTTATCTATCTTTCTTAATCATGTAAGCTCTAATAAATTGCATTTAAAATGATACTTTATAAAGTCTGAGTGTCTTTATTGGGATCATAACAGACCTTAACCTCCTGGTGCAAAATGCTGTTCTTTTGAGGCTTAAAATTTGATAACACTTTTCAGCAGTGCCTCTAGGAATTTTGTGGAGGAGAATGATCACAGGTAGGAGACATATTTTTCTCACTCGACATATGTGTTGCCGTAAAACAAGTATAAAAATAATGCACGGGAGGAAAATAGTAAAAGTCAAGTAAGGGATATGTCAACACCTTTTGCTCTGACTCTTCTAGCAAACCACATCATCATGCTCTTTTGTTAGCTGGGTGATTCTTACAAAGTAACAAAGTAGATTTGTTGGGTCTTTCTGGATGTTGTACATAACGAAGAAAGCTTGATGATAGAAAGAAAGATAACATGAAATATAGAAATTGGCTATGCATGAAGTTCTGTCTCTAGATTTACCAGTCAATCTGTTTCTGAATAGACAGAAATTATGCTTTATCATCTGAGGAAGAACTGAGAGAACACAGCAAGTGTTTTTAAGGCATTAGTTTAAAATAGATGCTTCGGGGGAATACAAGGACAGCTCAATCAACTCTCATTACAGAAAATCCAAAGAAAAATCTGAATTTTCCTTCAAGCATGTGGTATAGAGACAGGCTGAGATTTGTAGTATAACACCTGAAAGAGCAATGGGCTATGTATCAAAACTTTCAATAGAATTCAAATGAGAGAAATAAGAGCTCTCTGCTGATAAAAAGGGAAAAGGATAAAAAGATACCTGCCAAGGTCTTCAGGGACTATAGTAATGTTATTAATCTAAGGATTAATGACACATTCTGCCCCAAAGTAGAACTATTCAAATACAAAATGCTAGGAAAATGAAATCCTATAAGTAACCTAAGGGTAGCACTGCAACACAAAGCTGTAACTGATGACCGAGTCAACCAAAACATCTTGTCCTGAGGCACAGACTTAATGGGTAAGTAAAGTCTCTCTTTCGATCTTTGTTAGATTATATTTCTTGCCAAGACTAAGCACATCACAGATTTCAGATTTTGCATTATTTTTGCCAGTGTTTTGGTTTTGCTAATTAAAGTGGTACTTGGGGAGGGAGAGAGAATTAAAAATTGAATACTCAGCCATTAACAAGATTTCCTCCGTATTTTGCATCTTTATTTTTAACCATCAGTCACTGTGTTCTGCAACACAGATTTTTGACAAGGATAGCCTCAGCATAAAACACAGAAATGCGACTTAGTCATTTCTAAGCAAAGAGGTGAAGTAAAAATAAGATGAAAAACAGAATCAAGTAAGAATGAATTTTGAAGATCAGCATTTTATGAGGATCTTCAAGAAAGGGAGATAGAACACCACTGCAGGGACCAAGCTGCATTGTTTGTCCCAGATCCTGATGGATGGAAAACTCACAGTTTATATTTAACAATGAAATAAAAATAGACCAGACGTGAGAGAATCCAATTCAATATGAAACTGATGGAAAAGGTCAGTTTGTGCTGACTCCATCACTAAGGTAGACAAGAAAAACATGACAAAAAATCCAAAAGTAAATGAAAAAAAGGTCAATAAAAGTGACTTAAAGTCAGGGCACACATAACACAGGCTATGGACCACAGGTAAGGTAAAAGAGGAGGAAGTTTCTGAGGCAAAAGAATGACAGTACATAACATCACTTGGCAGTGTTCAGAAAAGAAAAAAAAAAACAGTCAAACATGAAAAATATGGAAAGAGAATGACAAGTGGGAGGAATTCTTCACGAGAATGGTGGACAGTATTGCTTCAGAGGCAGCTATCAGTCTGAAAGAAAACAGAGACTATTGTATTTAATTGAAAATGTCAATATGAATGCAAGATCGCATGCTGCCAAAATAATGGCAGTTACACTGAAAAACAAGTAAGACTGAAACAAACTACAAAAGTTTACACTGATTATACTGTCTTCAATGTAAGCTAAGCATATGGGAATGTGAAATGTGTGAACAGAGACCTGTTAAAATTTCACTTTGGAAAATAATCTAAAGGGTATTCAGCATTATCACGAGTGTTCCCTCATTAGAATTGTGCATAACTGGTATAATTAAGAAAGTGTAAAAAATACCTTCCAAGGGAAAAGGAGTACCCAGTTGAGTAGATAAAGTCCAGAATGAATACAGCTACCCCATAAGTCATGCCTTAGAGACTGTCCCACTTGCCATAGCAATATGACTGGAAAAGTTCAAGGAAAGAAATGAGAATTAGCTGAAGGTAAAGACTCACAATAGAAAAGGAAGGGTAAAAAAAAAAAATAGAAGTCTTCATCTCTGTATGACCTAAGAAATTGAACTGATACATAAGACAATATTTTCCAGTACCTACAAAATAAAAAAAATTCAAAAGAGTTTGTTGTTGCCAAATGTTGTCTTGTACTTGTTACATCTGCAGTGTGCTGGCAGATGTCATTAAAAGCACATAGCACACATATATGTGGTGCCTATTCAAAATCCCTTTCAATTTTCTCAGACTGCCATTTGGTTTGTGTTCAACTCAGGATGTTTCAGTAGAAAATATAAACATTTTGGAAGGTCTGGAATGTATGAACATCTGTTTAGGTGACATTTTGACATGAAATGAGTGTAAAGTGGAAAAAGTATATGACCAAAAGCTTAGCACAGTTTTAGAAAGAACTCAAGCTGTTAGGTTACAGCTAGCTTAAACAAAAACTTAAGTTTTGTTCTATGCAAATACTGGTTCCAAAAGCAATTATCACAGCAAGTGGCTTGGTAAACAACATCAACGTTAAGGCTATCATGAAAGATATCCCAAGTATTTTGAATCACTTATGGAAAATTGCATCTCATCTGACTAAGGATATCAACTACTGTGCTCAGTGACAAGAAATACAAATTTAAAATGACCGTTTGTGAAATTTAGGTAAGTAATTAATTAAGTTCCAATCTTGAGGGACTTGGAGTAACCTGCAAATCAGATTTTCCCTAGTGGCTTCTAAAATCAGACTTAGTTCTCATACCACAATATGATAAAAGTAGGTCACATACAATAACAAACCTGAACATTGGTGTTCTCAAAGAGACAAGAGGCTACCCGCTTTTAGTCCATGCATGTAAGAAATGTAAACAGTTTGTGGTGAGGAAGCGTCTATCAAAGGGGCACTGCTGGTCCCCTTTCTTGCCCTTGTAGTGAAATGATAAAAAATGTTTTGCAAAATAAGAGCCTACTAAAAAAGTTGTGCTCTGGTCCACATTTTGTAATAGTAAACTACAGAAAGGTGCCACTCAGATATGAGATGTTACCAGCTGACATTCTGCTTAGCATAAAACCAGAAACAAGAACAGCAGAAATTGATGTTGGAGTCACTGGAGACTAGATGACATACAAAGAGACATAAACATACACACAGAGAAGAAAAATCAGAGCAGTTTGGAGTCTAAAGCTGTCAGCATTTCATCTCAGCAGTTCACCGGGCAGTCTGCATGCAAAACTGTGATCTTAAGCAGCACCCTGCTCACAAAAGGTAGCCACAGTGGAAAGTAGAAAGAGGTTGTCATTATATGTGGAAACACACTGGAAGGGAACAGAAGACACCTATTCAAAATTTCAACTTGGAGACAGGGCAAAAAAATAAATAAATACCTTAGAAATTAGATACATTACAATATTTAATGGACTCATTGGCAAAGATCTCAATAATCCTGCTAGAAGCCACAAGTTAGATATAAGGGAGGAAAATAAACATTTTGAGTAGCTTCTGACAATATATTTCTTACAAAACTTAAAGTGCAAATATCACTGGCCCATTACAGTTAAGAAATGAGGAATTTTAAGGACTATTAAACATTCTGCAAATAGATCAGTTGAAAGTTATTCAGCGCAGGTGTTCTTATAATTAAGTAACATTGGAAAGATGTAGTGTTCAATGATCCTTGTACTTTGCCCTTCTTCCTGTGTAGGGATGAATATTACCATTCATAATTAACCTAAATCTCTGTTTCAGTAGAAAAAAAGCACTGAGTGTAAAACAGTAACACTTTATAGCATTTAGAATTATTTTCTAATAATTATTTGTATATGATTTCATTCATATTTACAATTACTAACTTTCATGGGAAACAAAATTGATAAGACACTTGGAAGAGTCTGCTGGGTTTTCCCCCCATTTCACTTGACCAGAGTGGAAGCTGAGGAAATTTTACTGTTTTATATTTGCTAGTCTAACCCTGTTATTATAAAGGACACAGGTTAGTTCCTTGGATATTTAAAAAGTTGCTAGAGACTGTGTTGTTTTGTTTTTTTTTTCCCCAGTTTGAATCACACAGTGATTCCATGTAGAGAAATGTAGAATCACCTTTTTTTAAAGTAACATGATCATAGTCACGAGATCTAAGAAAAATCCAGACCTGCAATGTTGGTGAATATTCCATAAAAATTCAGTGAATTTGCCTCTAGACAGCAAAATTTTCAATTGATTTACAAATGTATCTCTGTTTGTTCAGGTAAGTTTATTCACAAGTTATTTACTTATTTAACAGCTACCTGGGTGCCATTCACTGAAATACATCTTCTGGATCTTGAATAGTTTATAAAGTGCATGTTGCCATTCCAGTTATAGGCTTAATGTAAGTTTTATTTTATCAGGAGAGTAGCTGTGCCTATGAAACTGTTATGGGACTGTGAGATCAAATGATTTAAACCTTCAAAGATGCCACTTACATGAAAAAAATATACATTTAGAAGAAAAAATATGAAAGCAAATTCCATATAAAAAACTAATAACAGTTTCATTCTTTATTTTGTAAATCAAAAGGAGAAGTTTGGAGCCGTGTATGTTTATTTGGTTGTTTTGGGGCTTTTTTTGGAGGGGTGGAGTGGAGAGGAAGAATGCAGCTTGACTATCTGTCACAAAGATTTGATAGATATTTGAGGAGGAAATTGAATAATATATACATTATTAAGTACAAGCATTTTACTCAACATGCATCTGATATTCTGCAATTCAAAGCTACATTTAGAAATATTGGAGGTGGTCAAACAACACAAGAAAAAGTAGAAGCAAGCAGAGAGACGCCCAAGCAGTAATTATACACTTGCATGCTCCTATGTTTTAAGATTGCATAAAGAGTTTGGAGATTTTACTTTGATTCCAGAACTAAGGCATTGCAATCACAGAATCACAGAATTGCAGGGGTTGGAAGGGACCTCAAGAGATCATCGAGTCCAACCCCCCTGCCAGAGCAGGTTCCCTACTGCAGGTTGCACAGGTAGGCGTCCAGGCGGGTCTTGAATATCTCCAGGGAAGGAGACTCCACAACCTCCCTGGGCCGCCTGTTCCAGTGCTCCGTCACCCGCACTGTGAAGAAGTTCTTCCGCATGTTGGTGCGGAACTTCCTGTGCTCCAGCTTAAGGCCATTGCCCCTTGTCCTGTCCCCACTGACAACCGAAAAGAGGTTCCCCACCTCCATTTGCCTCCCGCAACTAAGATACTTATAAACATGGATCAGGTCCCCTCTCAGCCTTCTCTTCTCCAGGCTGAACAGACCCAGCTTACTGAGCCTCTCCTCATATGTCTCTTCACTGACCATTAGTGTAAGATCTCTCTACATGCCAATATGTGAGGACATGAGAATGTAGCCTTGAAAGCATACGAGTTCTTATGTAGGTTCATGTGCAATATAGCACGTATCACATCATACATTCTGTGTTAATTTCATCATGTACATTCTATTGGGAACAGAGATAATACAACGAAAAACTTATTTTTAGGAAGAGGAGATATGCAAGGAAAATTTCAAGTAATGTTTCAAGATATCCTTAAAGATTTGCTGCTTGATCCTTCCACCCAAATCCAGTGCTGAAAGTAATACGGTGAATTGTCCTCTCATTAGACATGAGGTTCTATGGTCCCTCCTGCCTCTGAACCTAGCAGTCTGTGTTACCAGGGGATTCATGACATTATATCTATCCCTAGAAAGACGTGCAAGAGAATAATAATAAAAAAAAAAAAGAAATCCCAGATGCTGGAAAGGAAAAGTTCTTTTCTACACATCTATCACTTAAATATTAAACTTTCCTGAGTGTTTCTTGTTGTTTATTGGTTTGATTTGTTTTGTGCATTTTTCTATAGAAAAGAGCAAAGGAAATGGCAGGATATCGCACACCAACATGGGAACACTTTAAAAGCTTGTTTAGGTCACATAGTTCCCATGCAAACTTGATTTTGATTGCAGTTTCATGGCGTGGAAAAGGTACGTCTGCCTACAGTTATAGTATAATAAACAGCTCCTCAGAAACCAGTCAAGTTTCTCCTATATAAAAAAGAATGTGAAAGTTGATGCAGACCTATAGTTTGCAAACAGATGAATATCCACAGTTGTGAAATTCATGAAATTCTTATTAGAATTCTGAAAACAATGCGTAGAGAAAATATATATCAAGGAGAGAAAAAATATAAAAGACAATATTCTGTTCAGTTAAACAGCAAGAGATAAATCATCTTTCTGAAGCATAAATGTGATTACAGAACCCACAGGCAGTGGGTTTTGTAAACTTTATGTACTAAAACTCATTTGACTTCCTGAAATATACCTGTAAAATTTAACTAAGCAGTTAGATTTCAAGAACAAAACAGTTGGCAAGGAACAGATGACTTGTATTATTTATTATCCCCAAGTACTTGACTTCATAAAAGTCTCATTGAGGTTTGCAAGAAGGTACACTTTTTTAATAGTAGAGAATGAAACAATCCATATTCTCCAAGGACAGACATAATACCAAGAACTCAAAGCTTTAGGAATGCAGGGGAGAAAAGGGAAGCCCAGGGTAAGCTTCTTAAAACAAGAGAAAATTCTATTAGATCTTAAAATAATAAATAAAGATTAATTTAATTTCTTGAAAATATTTTAAGTAGTTCTGAATTATAATTAATGCTGTTTGAAACAGCCTAAAATTATAGCATCTTTGCATAGGTTAATACACTAATAAGCCATGCAATATTGTGTTAAGTAATATTATTTTTAGAAAGTATCCGCTTTGTTTAAATAGCAGGTGTCTCTTTCCCTTTCTGTGCAAATGGTGAAGGAATAAGATCATACCTTCCTGGCAGTGGACAGAAATTTCGTGGAATTAGGAAGAGATCTCGATTTTTGACATTCTGGTAGTAAATCAGAGAAAAAGTATTTCCCATTCTGCTTATACAGAATCATAGAATCATAGAAACACAAGGCTGGAAAGGACCTACAAAATCATCTAGTCCAACCATCCTCCTATCACCAGTACTGCCCACTAAGCTACTAAATCATAGCTCGTAGCACCTCATTCAGATGCTTCTTGAACACCACCAGGGACGGTGACTCCACAGACTCCCTGGGCAGGCCATTCCAGTGCCTGACCACTCTTTGAGAGAAAAAGGTTTTCCTCATAGCTAATCTAAATCTTCCCCGGTGCAACTTGTGGCCATTCCCTCTCGTCCTGTCATTAGTTATCTGGGAGATGAGGCCAACCCCCTCCTCATCACAGCCTCCCTTCAGGAAGTTGTAGAGTGTGACGAGGTCTCCCCTGAGGTCTCTCCTCCTCTCCAGACTAAACAATCCGAGCTCCCTCAGCCGCTCCTCATAAGACTTGTGCTTCAGACCCCTCACCAGTTTTGTTGCCCTTATCTGAACACGTTCCAGGGCCTCAATGTTTTTCTTGTAGTGAGGGGCCCAAAACTGAACGCAGTACTTGAGGTGCGGCCGCACCAGAGCTGAGTACAGGGCGATGATCACCTCCCTGCTCCTGCTGGCTACACTGTTTCTAATACAGGCCAGGATGCCATTGGCTTTCTTGGCCACCTGGGTACACTTTCAGCTCATGTTCAGCTGAGCATCAACTAACACCCCTAGGTCCCTTTCTTCTTCACAGTCTTCCAGCCACTCTGCCCCAAGCCTATAGCATTTCATGAGGTTATTGTGGCCAAAGTGCATAATCTTGCTTGCAAGAGGGTCGAAGAAGGCAGTTGTTTCTATGTCTTGTTTTTTCCACATATGGGGTTACCTTTATAGAATCAACTGTTTTTACCTAACAGTTTTCTAAGCAGTGGCATTCACACAGCTTAAAGGTACATTGCTCTTTCTAATTACCTTAGGTTTGGGAAGGGCCCTTCCTGCCCCCTAAAAAATCCTTCATTTTATCGCTTGTCCTGCATATAGCAACTTTGAAATCTAGTTTTTAAGCCTTATAAAGTTCTAAGTGTCTATTTCAACACATTTTTCTTCCAACTTGGATTCCAAAAGATAACAGATTGAAGCATTTCAAGTAACAGGATGGTAGAACTGTATCCATTAAGGTGAAGAAAGACAAGCAGATTACAGACATGTTCTACAGACATGTTCTAAATCATGCTCTATACCAGCCATGTCCAACCTGCAGCCCCCAGGCTGCATGCAGCCCAGCACATATCTTAATGCAGCCTGCTCCCTGCTGCCAAGCCATCCTGGCGGCCTGGCTCAGACTCGGGCCCACAGCTGTCACTGGGGAGCTATCACTGTCTGTGTTGAAGCCACGACACAGGGAGTGCGCAGTGCAGTGGTAACTCAACTTATGCAAATAATTGCATGCATTTTTATACATTGGCTAAACACAGTCCTCTGAATGGTGAAAAATATGCAGCCTTGCTTTCTGTTTTGATAAAGGAATTTGAGAATAGGTTTCAAGATTGCATCAATTTTTTGGTATATTTGTGACACAATTTTCAATTGACAAAAACATATTACCTGTAAATTTTCAAATTGAATGTATAGAGTTGCAATCAGATACTCAACTCCAAGGAAAATTTGATCACATCTCTCTACTAGACCCTTAAGAGACCTATCCTACAAGAGAAAAATATCCCTTGCTTCACAATTGCACCTTGTTTATGTCATCACTTTTTGGCAGTACATACGTTTGTGAACAACTGTTTTCAAGGATGAAGCAAAGGAAGAGTAAAATTTCATCAAAAATCTCTCACAAACACCTTGCGAACTCACTAATAATTGCAAACACTTCCATCAAACCAGACAGATGCACTAGTTTCACAAAAACAAGGTCAAATATCCCTTTAGTTTTATGCTTTTGTTGTTTTTTAAATATTTTAATAAAAATGTAAAAAAAAGTTTTTGTTAGTTATATACATTAACTATATTAGATATTTTATATGGGGCCCAAGACCATCCCTCTTCACTCAGTGCAGCTCAGGCAAGCCAAAAGGTTGTGTAGCTCTAAATCATGAGTCAGAAATTAAACAAAAGCATATTGACTAGCACTGCAAAGATAGATCCTCAGATCCTGTCCTCATTCCATGTCTGTTCAGTGAATGCATGGACCCACAGACTATCAAATCCACTCAACGTAAGTCCAAAAAAATTCCACAATCCTATAACAATATTAGACCTATAGTTCTAGCTTTATTATGATGATGATGATGCACCACAAGAGAGCTGAAGAGCATAATAGAAGCTGAGATTATTTACTGAAATCCCCAAATGATACTTAGAAAGTGTAGAGCAGCATAAGAATGACAAAAAATCATGAAATAAATTCCTCTAGGAGTTCCTCCCTAAATTGTGAGAAGAAAAATTCCATCCTGAACCAATATAGTAGTCTGTTTAACAGTGTGACTGTGGCATGGTGTGCCTGGAAAGAAAGATGAACACAAGAAGCACAAGCCTATTTCTGAAAAGATATGTTCTTCTATGTGCAGAGTCAATATAACCTTAAATCCTCCTCATTTGGGGTGTGTGGGGAGTTTCAGGTAAAGTAGAGAATTTGATTAAATCAACCTTTTATTTCTCTTCCATTCTTCATTTCTCTTCCCTTTCTTTTCCTTTCTCAGTGGAAAACTGAGGCAAGGTGTTTACTGCCAAAAATGTTACTTTCCTAAAGTAATTGCAGGAAAATAGAGAGTGAATAGCATGAATAGCAAGAACAGGTCCATTAATTCTTTAGATGCTTTCTTAGCAGCTTTCTGACAGACCTGTGCAAATGTACCACGTTTTATATTTCTACTTTTAAATGCTTCTCCTTCATGACTTCACACTTTAATATGACAGTTTTCAGTTTCACATCCTTAGCAGTATGTGAGCTAATCTCCTTTCAATTATTCCGGACAAACTCCATCAGACACTTCTGATGCTATTACTGAAAGTTTTACACTGGGTAACCATTTCAAATTTGTTTCAGTTGGAAAGGAGAAGGAGGACACCTGTTACATAAACTGAGTATTAGCTACAGAAAAAAGCATAAAGAAAGGTGCAGTGATTTTATTTAGAGCCAAATGTTGGTATGCAAAGATTTTTAGGTTTACTCATTGCATATCTGCAGAGGATCAAGCTCCAGCTATTAATTTTAACATGATAAAAAGTGGCATTAGGAATAATTTCAATTTATGTCTTGTTAATGAAATGAAAGAGAGGGCAACACCTTATTAATTACATTCTCTGAGTGGTGAGAATCTGTGAAGGTGGTTTGCAGAGCGATTTAAAAAAAAAAAACATGAATAGTGCAGGCAATCCTAAAATCTGCAGACTTTCACTGTGAATTCTGACTGCAAATATATTATATATTGACTGCTTATTACAGAAAGGAAAAGAAGCAACACAGTAACAGATGAGCACAACTGAATGAAGCGTAAGCAAGAAAAAGAAACTGTTCAAGCAAACTGTGAACAGCAAGATATATTATTTCTTTACGTGAGAGAAAATTACATGGTTGTAAAACCACTACTTTGGAAATACATCAACAGACCTATCATGCCTGGATTTAGTTTCTTCGTTAGTGGAACATAAGCAGCTCCTAAAACATTTTACTAGGTCTGCTAGTAAGACAGTCAGTCTTGTTCTCTCAGTTATGATGCTCATAATAAATAGCCTACTGCAGAACAACCTAGGGAGAGCTAGACTGGCTCATCTAGTGGACTGTGTCAGACTGAAATGTAGACTGCCAGCTTGCCTGAATGTTTGGTTTCCTCTTTCCCGGAAACCTGCTAATGACAAAGACTAAGCATTGCTCCTTCTAACAGAAAGTAGGTATACATATCTAAATTCTCCATCGTTCATCTTGCTTTGGAAAATCCAAGTTCATATTTCTCATTTCCCTTATCTACAATGATGCAAGACGCAGTAGGCATATTTTTTCTCCTTGAAATCTATTCCTTGATTGACTTGAATGAATCCTTTCATTTTTTAAGACACAACTAAATTGGTTTTGATTTGAAGTTTAACTCATTTCTTTTCTTTCTATATTTTCCTCTTCCCCTTCTCTGCTTCCATTCAGGCTAAAGGTTCTCCTGAACAGGGAGTACTCTACTTGGAATACATTGCATTTAAGATTTATTTTTACCTAGGCTGAACCTGATTATTTTTTAATGTTGACTTGATCTTAGCATCCTCCGGCATTTTAGCATCTAGATGAACCCTGAAGCAAGAATGAAACCCTCAACAAGGTAGAAGTCAATGCCAGAAGTTATTCTATGCTGGTAATTTTTTTTTTTTTTTTTTGTGCATGGATTAGTTACTTTGCACAAGGTGAGAGGAACCTTAAGAACCTTTTAAGACTGTTGATTCCTGTTGGCTATGTTGTTGGGGTAGAGGGTCTCTTCCCATCAACAAAAGTGTATTTAATGCCCTAGGTAATAAATATATTGCATAGTGCTGTAAAATGGCTAAGAAGTAACCTTTGACAGCAACTCTTCTAAAACAGACCACCAGTTCTCTCATTTTGCTAAAATGAATGGAGCTTTCAGGCATTGTCCCTTTGACCTTGCCTCTCCAAACAGAATTTTACTTAGTAACAAATATAAGCCCTGAGGTTTTGTTAGTTGCTACTTCAATTTTATGTTCCTTTAGCAATTCTCAGTAAAAAAGTGGGATGGGGAGGAGGTGCTAAAGTAGGTAGATGTCTGGGAGGAGTAAATGCATGCTGTAGTAAATTTACAAGGATAGCTAAAAGTGTGGTAAATAATCAGTGCCGTTTCTGTATCTACTGATTTCAGACAAGTTTTCACAGATTCTCAGCCTACAGTCATACACCCAAGTTTTTAGATGTTTGAATCAATTATCAGCAGTGATTACACAATGATTTTTGTTTCTTTCTGCTGCTGCTGCTTTATTGCAAAACTGCACGTGCATAATAGTAATCAGCAAAATTATGAGGGAATGGTAGAGTATGGAGATACAGTTGTTAAAAATGAAGAGTTTAGGATATGCTTTACATTGACAAAGTACTGAAAACATCAGCACTGGCACCAGAAATCCCAGAGAAAACACCTATCTTTTACTTCAGAATACTTAAGCAAAATATACTCAAAAATATTTTCTTTTCCAATGATAGAATAATAACAGAAAAAAACTGTGTTTGGTTTACACAGCATACTGTCTTTTTATGCTTTGTGTAGTCAAATATTTGTCTACATAAATCCTCATAATTGTAATGATGTGTGCTTGAGTGTTTAAATTTTCTTAATTGATAAAAAAAAATCTGAAAATAAAGAACAATCTTTTGTGTACAATTAGTCCTAATATTTTATTGAACATAAATACTTGCCTGAAAATTTTTATAATTCTTCTTTCACTATTCTATTTTAACACTACAGCTTCATACTTCCAAGTTTCTTCTTATGCCAGTCTTTAGATTACCTACCTGACTACCACTTGCTATTCATGAATGTTCCCATTTTACTTCTGAAGGAAACAAAAATTGGATATTGTAAGAAAGTAATCATTTCAGACTTCATTGATTAACAAACCATACTTCAGAAGACTCTTGAATGCAATCTGCCTGATAGACTATTAACCTCAGAAACTCTCTGATTTTGGTGGTATACAGGACATCAAATTAGAAAAGGTGACCTGCAAACAAGCCAAATAAATTGTGCTGCCTTCCTGCGTCTGCTTTCTCTGTCATATGTAAACAAGTTCTGAAATGTTGTTCTTTTTTTTTTTTTTTTTTAACTTTTTCTTTCTTTTCTTTTGCCNNNNTTTTTTTTAACTTTTTCTTTACTTGTCTTTGACCTTTAAAATACAATGAATATCAATGTGGAGTTTGGTCTGCTGAATAACTTATTTGAGGTATGAAACAACAAGAATATGAGAAGTCTTAGCTCATGTAACATATGATTCTTTCATAAAAAAAAAGAAGTTTCACCAGAATGGCTAGAGAAATTAATAGATTAAATACAACAACGCATTTTTTTTTATTATTATTTTTCATGTTTGGGGCCCTTGCTTCTTTTAAGATGGCAGTCATACTTTCACTGTTAGAATTTTCTCTTCATTATGCTACACACAGTAGAACCGAGAAACAGGTGGGAAGTAAGCCTTTAGAAAACACACAAAATGCCTTTTGCCCTTCACTCATCCAGTGAATTTATCTGATATTTTAGGTAGCCTTCTAGCTATTTCATTTGTTAAGTAAGCTAAAAGTAGAAGTAACTTAATATTAAGCTTTGTCTGCCTTTACAGAAGGAAAAAAAGGAAACTATAGGATGATTCTGTCAAAAAAAAAAAAAAAAAAAGACTAAAATTATTCCTGCTCTAATCACTTGACAGTGGTAAGAAAAAATTGAGTTTCTATGGAATGTACATGTAACTGCGAGGTAAAAAAGCTCCTTCTGAGGTTTTTAAACATACTGTATACAACTAGCTTACTGTAACAGAGTATTATCAACTAGGAAAGAAGGAAGCCTTCTAAATGGCTGGCCATAAAAGATTAATCCTCCCAATTCATTAAGCATTTTAAAGAGATGTTGAAACATTACATCAGTATTACTCTAGAAAAATATACTTTACATGGTTTTAGATTTGAAAAATGAATGGGAATGTGCATTGATTCTGATTGCTTAATGGTAAAACTCCTCAAAAGTGTTTTTTGACAGATTTCTCTGGTATAATGTGGAGTAGAAAAAGCTGTGCATTGTAAAGAAAGGGTTCCATGCTTTTTTTTTTTTTAGCCCACATGGAAGTCCATTAGATATTAGAGGCTGGAATTACATGGTTTTTTGACAACATACAGCAAGCTGTATGTAAATATGTAAACATCCACTGTTAGGAAAATGTCATACTGAATCAAAAATGGTCTATGTGAGATCATTTGACAAAATATCAAATTGCTGTAAGTATTCTTGCAGCTCCTCTCTGCATTTTCTGTACAATTGAATTCAGTGATCCTGTGTAAAGCAGGGAAACCTTAGGAGTTTGCATAATAGCTGAACTAAACTTGTTCCCTACCTGACCTGCAACAGAGTCTGCTTCATAGGAGGGAGGACTGCCATTTCTCCCAGGTAAATCTAGGAGATGTTTAGGCTGAGGCTCTTTAAGCCAGGACACAAGAAACACAAAGGAATTACTATTCTCATTAAGTCACTACTAGGTTAAAACGAAACAAAGGTCTTAATAGCAGAACAAACCACTAGGGAATGAGAAGATAGAGCCTGTGTGAATTGAGAGAAGCAATAATGAGAAATTAAAAGCTTAAGCCTGAGGTGAAGGTCTTGTTTATTTTTGTGCCAACTGCCTGAACCAACCAAGTGTAACATGTCTGCACTGATAATTGCAACAGTAGCACCGTATACCTGTTGGATTTGTGACTGAAGGTCACAGCTACCAACTTCAGCCTATTTCTGTGCTGTGCTACTCACAAAGACTCCGGCATAGGCTGACACACGAAGGGACTCAATTGTACAGCAGATACTGCCAATTAACTTATAATTTTGATGCTATTCCTCTGTGTGAATTAACACACGTGAGGAGATTTTTGTAGTAAATCCTCTTTCAAACATTTCAACAACTCTACTTAATTCAGTGCTGATATCTATAAAACTCTGTTTGAAATACAAACCAGTACCAATTAGCCTTATCCAAAATATATCAGAGCCAAGAGTTTGAAGCAACTGAGTGGGCTACAAAAGGGAAACTATTTAATTTACAATAGATGCTAAGGTAATCTGGACATGCAGAAAAACGCCTCAAGATTCCTTTGTGGCTTTGTGATCATGAAATGATCATGAGCAGCTGTTATATTCAGTAGCAAGCAGGCACACTGCAGCAACAGCTTTGTGTTTGCACAGGAGTTCTTTGTGGGTGGGCAGATCAAATGCTCCAGGCTAAATCTGAACACCTGTGAGTCTTGGCCATTCGAATCAACATCAGCTTAAAGGGAGGTGGGGAAACGTATCTTGAAATAGTGCAATAGCTTCTTGGGTT